>JARFYF010000058.1:12701753-12718111 GCA_030265395.1 Rhina ancylostomus | reverse complement strand
ACCTACACACCAGGGGCAATTTGCAGTGTTCAATTATTCTACCAACCCGCACGATTACAAGAAGAACATGCAAACTCCACACAGACAGACTAGGGGTCAGGATCGAACCTGGGTCGTTGGAACTGTCAGGCAGCAGCTCTGTAAACTGTGCCACTGTACTGCCCAGTCTGTGGGTCATGGTACTTAAAGTACACCCAAGTACTTTTGAAAGGTGATGAGAGTTTCTGCCTCGACCTCACTTTCAGAAAGAACCCAACCACCGTCTGTGTGAAAATCACAGATGAAGATCACAGATCAGACATCGAACTTTGCAACTTCTTACATGATTAAAGTTGTTCAGTGGCCTCCCGAAGGCTCTTTTCTAACAATTAATAACCAGGAATTCCTTTTCTGCTTAAGAACTACTGCCAGATTTTGGCACAGATACGGGAAGAATCATGTCCATATGGCATGTGCCTTTTGTGCCATCATTCCAACAAACTTACAGTGCCAGAGCTGGAGCAGCTCCAAGGAAATTCCTGGCCTGTGTTTTCATGAGTTCCATGTGGGCTTTGTGAATAAAGGCAGAAAGTGCAATAAGCAAGGAGGTTGTTTTGAATGTGTATGAAACACTAGTTAGACCACAACCTGAATATTATGCTAAGTTCTGTTCACCTCACCTTAGCAAGGATTTGAAGCTGCTGTTGCAGACACTAAAAGAATGGCTCCGGGGATAAGAAATTTCAATTACAAAGAAAGGCCATAGAGGCTGAAGGTAGGAATCTTGAGAGGAAACGTGAGAGGTGTACAAGATCATGCAAGGTTCAGACAAGTTATATAGAGAGGATCTGTTCCCATTAGTGAAGAGGTTGAAGACCAGAAGGTGCACATTGATTTAAATTGTCAGTTTTAATAAACTGCCTGGAAGTACAGTGGATGCAGATTCAACTGTGGCCTGTAAAGGGAATTGGATAAATACTTGAAGGTAACATTATCAGGGCAATGAGCAAAGAGTGGGAGAATGGAACAGAGTCAGAGGAAGCAAATCAAGGAGCCACAGCCACTCAAGAGACCAAATGGCCTCTTTCTGTGTGCAATAGTTCTAGGATTCTGCAAATGATTTCCAGCCTGTTCTAAGCTCAGTTCTGGTTTTCCTGAATGATTTTATGCATTGAAGCACGTGACTGCTACACCTGAGAGAAATAAGGATCCCAGGAATCCCTCTAAAGAGCCAGCAACCAAAGCAATTGGACACAAGGCTCCCACACAGGACAGCTGAGTTCAAATCAAGCCTTTGAGTGTCATTCAAACTCAATAACTTGCCAGTTCTCATCAAACTCATTAGGTTTACCACTTCAAGAAGGAAGTTTTATCATGTCCACTTCATTACATCGGAAATATGTCTAATGTCAACTAACCACAACACAATACCAAGAAAATGATGCAAAAACTCATATGCATAACCTTCTAATCTTCCCAACTACAAGAAGAGAAGGCTATATAGAAATAAAACTTCTAAAAATATTCTTAGTTTGTTTGCTTGTTCAGAATGGGTGGTCATTAATTTTGAACTAACAAAGTACAAAGTTATGTTTCCATTGTACATCAAAGCAAATGCCAGCAATACTCAGGTCTTATCAAATGAATGAATCACTTTGATGTATAAATTGTTGTACTGTAACTCATTTATAAAGAAAATTAAACATTAAAGTATGATATGGTTTTGTGTGGGGACACATAGAAAAAGTGTACAGACTACTTGAGTTCATGAAGGTCTTTTGTTGTGGATACAACAATCTTTCCCTCCCACCACCTCCCAGTACACCCTGGAAAGTGACCTGCACTATGATACAGGAGCTGTCAGCAACTTGCTTATGATAGGAACATTTGCAGTGTTTGAGAGGTCAAGAACCCCCACTGAATGTTCCACCCTCTTTGTTTAACATTATAATCATGGCTTGTAAAGTCACTGAATACTGCAAAAAGGTCTCTCATGTTGTGTAAACAACGTAGGCATTAATAGTCTTGTTTACCTGGAGAAATTAGAACACAAGATCCATTCGTCATTGGAGACACAAGAAACTGCAGGTGCTGGAATCTGGAGCAATGAACAATCTACTGGAGGAACTCAATAGCTTGACCATTTGTCAATGTCTGCAAGAGACAGTCGGAGAAAATGGAATGGAAAATGCTGCAGAGGCAAGCTAACAAATCAAAAAAATATAATTTTATTTCCAAGATGTTGTCCCAGAATGACAGAACTGTACAGCAAGGAGGACTTTAGTTCACTAATTCTGTACTGGTAGCTCTGCAGATCAATCTAGTTAATCCACTTCTTTTTTTTCCACAGATCTCAGAAATTTGCTCTTATTCTAGAATCTGTTTCCAAATCCCTGTATGGCAAATCATTCAAAATCCTATCACTGAGAGAGAACTGCCAAAGTTCTTATTTTCCAGAACATATAACATTTTCAGAACCCCAGTTGCTACCTGCTAAATTTGAAAGATGATCTGCAACATATTGAGCAGGAAGGATATGGGTACTGTGCTTGTTATCACAAATCACATAGGGTCTACTGATCTAAAGTGGTAGGGTCTTATAGAAATAATCTTAAATATAAGACAAAAGCTATCTTACTGCAATTACATAAACCTTGGTGAGATCACAATTGAAATGTAGTTTTCAGGTTTGATCTCTCAATATATTTGTAATAGAGGGAGTGGAACAGTTCATCAGGTTGATTCCTGAGATGGGTGGTGTATCCAGCGAGGAGGGATTTTGCAGTTTGGTCCTATACTCTCTTGAGTTTAGAATAATGAGAGATTTTGGATAGGGCTTGACAGAACAGCTGCAGCACTGATGTTTTCCCTGAATGATGTGTCTAGATCATGAGATTACATTCTCAGAATCAGGATTTGGCCAACCAGGACTGAGATCAGAAGAAACCTCTTTGCCCAGAAGGTAGTGAATCTTTGGATTTTTTTTCCCCAAGAGGGCTGGGCAGGATCTGGTTACATTCAAGACAGAGGTTAATAGATTTTTGATATTTGGGGATTCAAGGCATATGAGGTTGGTGCAGGAAAATGGTGCTGAGGTAAAAAAAATCAATATGACCTCTTTGAATGGTGATGCAGGTACAAGGAGCTGAAAGGCCTACTTCTGCTTCTATTTTTTATGTTGCATTCTGGAGATTCACCAGTCTATTTCACAGCCTTTTGCCCCTTGTTGACTCTGTTTTTATTTACCATAAGACCATAAGATATAGGAGCAGAATTAGGCCATTCAGCCCTTCAAGTCTGCTCTGCCATTCGATCATGGCTGATTCATTGTTTCCTCTCAACCTCATTCTCCTGCCTTCTCCCCGTAACCTTTGCTGCCCTGACTAATCAAGAACCTATCAACCTCAGCTTTAAGTACACCCAGTGACTTGGTCTCCACAGCCATCTGTGGAAATGAATTCCACAGATTCACCATTCTCTAATGAAAGAAATTCCTCCTCCTCTGAATTCTAAAGGGACATCCTTCTATTATGAGACTTCCGATCCTAGACTTTCCCACTACTGGAAACATCCTCTCCACGTCCACTCTATCCAGGCCTTTATCTGGCATGTTAAACCTTCTTCCTCTGAGGGCCAAAAGAGTTTCTCTTTATGTACTTTGCCTTAAGCTCTTCATAATGTTAAACATTTCTATCAAATCTTCTCATAAACCTTTCTGCTCTGTAGTTACAGCACCACCAGTCGATCAGTGGAACTGTAAATGCTCTTCCCTAGGGAAGGGGATACTGCTTAGATAATCAGAATTGAGATCCTCCATTTGAAACTTTCCAAACACATGTTGGACAATTGACAAAGGCAGCATTAAAGGCAGACAGGTATCCAATTAACCTTCAAAACTTATGGTTTAATGATATCATTGTGACATGGATTCAACTTGACCCACAAGTCAGAGGGAACCTATGTGGTGAGATTCCTGGCCACAGATCTGAGGAGAGAGGTCAACTGGCCAAGGTAAGTTCTGAAGATATGCTTATGTTAGCACTCCATGTACACTGGAAGGAACAGAAGTGTTTCCCCCACCACACGCCCTCCTCCCCACCCTGCTGGTTTCACAAGGAAGTCTTCTCCCTTCACCAATCATTCTGGACAACTCAATGGCACCTTAATGTCCTGGGTGCCCTGCCCACTACCTCCAGCTTGGCTCATGCCAATTCAGGATGTGCACATCCAATGTGGGAAACATGTCAACTGCACAAGTGCCCTTCACAACTGGAAGTACCTGGACAAATTTACAGAAAAGAGCTGGTAAACTTGAAAACCATCAGAAAAATGTCTATTGTCATGCACAATGTACTGAAAAAATGCATGCTCTTGATCAAAATTCAAGACGGCTAGGCCTGTACTAATTTTTGCCAAGTAATCAAGAGTTTTGGGACTTTTCTCTACCCTTGATAGGGAACACAGAATCATTTCCAGTCAGACACTTACAATGGGAATGAAGGAGACAAGCATTCCATCAGTGCAGGGTCATTGTTAATTTAGCCTGCAGAGCTACAAGAATTGGGACATGTTCTCCACAGGCATTCAGACTGGTTCATGGATAGGAAAGGTTGAGAGTGATATGGGTCAAAAGCAGGCAAATGGGATTAGCCCAGAAAGGCACCTTGGTTGGCATGGTCAAGTTAGGCCAAAGGGCCTGTTTTCATACCGTTTAACTCGATGACAGTTCCCTAAATATATATTTATATAAAAAATTCTTATTGCATAAGCAAATGCAATAGCATTTCACCATGTTCAGGGACAGACCAAAAACAATACAAATGTAGCAATGGGAAGTTGCCTCATTTGCAGCAGGGCACACAGTTGAATCAAGTTTGAATCATGTCCCAATATTAGCATAAAACATCAGATTATCCTTGTGAAATAATCAGCCGACAAAATCTGATTTCCTTCTACCTCAGCGAGAACATGCTGTTATATGGTAACAAACTAAGATCTAACCAATATGGCTCTACAGTAACCTTTTAGCTTTGAAGTCTTGAGAATGCTCTACTGTTTGTTTACCCTCTTGCCCTGCCAGAGAAGATGTGGTGCTATGAAAACAGATGAAAATGGGATGAGTGGAAATGTACTATACAGAGCTTGCTTTACTCTTGCTTTTTGTGCTATTGCTTTTAAGTGCATATTGTTTAAGTTGCCAACATTCTGAATTTTCTTTGATTGGCCTTAAATATCTTTACTTCACATTCAGATGAAAATTTGAAACCTTCTGAGAAAAGAACCATTCCATTTGTAAAACCCCAGGGAATTTCATTGGTTATACTTATTTTATTTGTGTTCACACACAGCGATATTTTTTAACCTATGCTTGTATTATTAGGATTCAATTATTAATTCCAAAGGCTCATAAACCAAATGTTTGAAGTGTTTCTAAGAAAAACATAAATAATAAAAATTCTGCTGAATGTGTTTGGAGCATTTTCAAAGAACATTGTTATATAAAATGTTTTAGAAAATAGCTGTAACCTTTAGAATTATTGCAGATTTCAAAGCCATTGTATCAATTTGAACGAGAGCAGTTGTTCATAAATATCATGTAAGTGTCTGAAGGAGACTGTAGTATTTGAAAGGGAGGTTGTAACTTTAAAGTGAAGTTTGGGAAGATCAACCAATAGCATTAGCATGGTTTCAGTAAAGGTGTCAGGTGTCGATATTGTTCAAAGCTAAACATTAACAGGGGCGAAGCTGGACAACATTGGCCTCACTAACACAAATGATCAAGGTCTTTTAAATGCAAAGGAGTTGAACAGCAAAACCTCTTACATTCATGTTTTCCATGGCTTCTTATGCTGGTTTCGATTTAATTTGCTGAATCAGGGTGCGTCCATATGACCAGTCGCACCAAGATATTCTACTAACCATGCTGCTTCATGAATGCTCATTTTCACAGGCACACACTACTAGTTTTTTTTACTATTCACTTATCTGGGCTTTGCTGGCAAAGCCAGCATTCATTGGCCATTCCTAAATGTCCTTGAAAAGGTGGCAGTAAGCCACCTTCTTCAACCACTGCAGTATTCTGGTGAAGGTAATTCCAGAGGACTGTTGAGTAGGGAGTTGCAGGATTTACACCCAGTGATGGTAGAGGAACAGCAATATATTTCCAGGTCAGATGGCTTGGAAAGCATCCTGTAGGCACTAGAATTCTTATGTGTCTGATGTGCTGGTCTTCCTGGTGGTGAGATTGTGGAATTTGGAAGTTCTGTCAGAGTAGCCTGGCTGTGTAAATGCAGTGCATGTTGTAGATTGTACACCTTGGGGCCACTGTGGATAGGTAGCAGAAGGAATGAATATTTAGGGTGCTAAGTGGGATATCAGTCAAGTGGGCTGCTTTGTCCTGAATGGAATCAAGATTTTTCAAAATTGTTGGAGTTGCACTCATCCAGGTGAGTGCAGAGTAAGCTAACACACTCCTAAGTTCCTGCATGCAGGATGAGGCTGCTTCATCTGCTAAAGCATTGAGAATGGAAGTGATGGAAGTGAACATGATGCAATTTTATATTTATATATATAGATATATAGATATATATTTAGCACTATTAACTAGGGATGAACTTGTAGACATTCATCTCTATAACCACGAACAACATTATAAGTGAATTAATCTATGAAAATGAACTGGATAAATTTTCACTTAATAACAATAACACAACTTACGTTTATATAGATCCTTTACTGCAGCTAAATAATCTGAGTTGCTTCTTTTGACACCAAACCACAAAAGCAGCTGTTTGGACAGGTAGGTTTTAGAAGATGGGGGAGAGTATTGTGGCATGAAGTTTAGGGTGGGAAGCCCAGCCCAAACTACTATCCACAAACTACAATAACAGAACAATGTCCATTAGCTGTTGGGAAGAATGGTGCCTCCTTCCAATACCCATATGAAGGCATTACGTGAAGCAGCATTTCCCAGTAACACTTTAAATCTGAGCATTTGACCCGACTTTGCAGCTGATATGCAGTTTCTGTCCAAAATCACTTGGATGTTTGACTCTTCTGAGTTTTGTGCATTGCATACCATTACTAAAAATGTTCCTCTTCTTAGCATCTAAACTACTGCAGTTCTCCCTTACAGCACTTTTTTATGCCACAAGAGTGTTGGGAACATACGAAGGAAGGAACATTGCAGGAAAACGAGACTAGAGACATATTACTCTATGACTCTATCAAATGGGAATTGCTTAGATGAGCATCTTGGTCAGCATGGATAACTTGGGCCAAAGGGCCTGTTTCTGTGCTGTATTACTCTATGACCATCTACTTCTTCAAACATACTATGGCTTTGAGCTAGGTCTGTATCTTAAGTCCATCTACCCACTTTGATTCCTCCACATTAACAGAAATCTCTTTTGATCTTGAGTCTAACTGCATTCCTCCTTAATCTTTGCTGAGTTTACATCTCATCTTAGTGAGGAGGATCAAGTGACGTGAACTTAATAGAAGAGACTAAAACGATTTCATTAGGGCAACTTAGACAACAAAAGTGAAAATTATGGTTTTCCAACCCAGTTCTAATAATCTTACTGAATAAAGTTCTGTCCAGAAATAAATTTTTCATTGAATGGCATTTGATGGGCAATCCTTTTATTTTGAAATTTTCTGATATCAATTGTATACATTTAGCATGGAAAAAAATCTCAGAATCACAGAATGGTTGTAGCAAGGAAGGAAGAGGCCATTTGACCAGGTGAGTCTTCACTGGGACTATCTAAGAACAAGCCAGCAGATCCCACTTCCCTACCCTTTCCCCCATTGTCCCCCTCCACCCCCCTCCCAAATCTCTCTCTCTCTCTCTTTCTCTCTCTCTCTCTCTCTCTCTCTCTCTCTCCACAGAGCCCCATCCCCTGTAAAACAGCACAGCACAGGAACAGGTCCTTCTGCCCACCATGTATGTCAAATTAAACTGCACATGGCCTATATTCCTCCATTCCCTGCCTGTTCATGTGTGTGCCTAAATGCCTCTTAAACATTGCTGTCATATCTGCTTCTTCCATCTCCCTGGGCAGTGTGTTCCAGGCACCTACCATCCTCTGTGTAAAAAACTTACATTGCAAATCTCCATGGGGGAGTGCAACAAAGATTCACCACATTGTTTCGTGGAATGGAGGGTTTGCCACATGAGGAGAAGTTGAATGGAATAAGTTTGCATTCTCTGTTGTTTAGAAGCCTGAAATGTGGTCTCATTGATATGTAGAATTGTTTTACAGGGTTTGATGGGGGGGGGGGATTTCCCACGGATCAAGATTCACAGTCTCAGATAAAATGGTAGGCTGTTTAGGACTGGGGTAAGGAGAAATTTTATTCACTCAAGAGGTGAGATAGATTTAGAATTCTTTAACACACAGGACTCTGGAGGCTTAGTCACTGAGTTGTTCAAAAGAGGTTGACAGATTTCTGGACATTAAGAGAATCATGGGATAAGGGGATAGTGCAGGGAAATGAAGCCGGGGTAAAAGATTGGCCATGATCTTGTTAAATACTAGAGCAGGCTCGATGATCTGCTCCTGCTCCTAATTTTATTAAGTCAGTGCAGTGTGTGAGATTGGTGGAAACTCAAGGTGGTCATGTTCCAAAGTGCATGATTCTCATGTCCTTCTGCTCAGTAGAGACCACAGCACTGAGAGTTGTTGTACCAGCACAGGGAGTTGTACAGCAGACTCAAACAATCACCCACATGATCAGCCTGATTCATTATGAATCACATTTTTGCATTTCCAAGTCATGCTAGTGGAAACCTCAGGGGAAGTCTCTACTCCGACTCAGCTGTCCACCATCCAACCACAGGTTGTGTGAGGCACTGAAAAACCAATAGAAAAGCAGAACATTACTACTCAGAGAAGGATTCTTGTTTCCCACTAAGAAAATGAATGAAAAAACTGTCTGTATTTCTTATTAATAATATTTGTACATTGATTATATAATATCCCTAAAATCACTGTGGATAATTGTTGGAAATTAATAGCATGGGACAAAACAAGCACTAGTATCAGGAAATAATTATGAACCAAAGTGTTTCATAAACACTTGATCTAGCACTCTCTTGATACAAATCAAAACAGCCTGAGTAGATACCTGGGATTGATATTCATCTAGATTGATATAAGGACATAAGAACATAAACAACAGAAGTAGGAGCGGGCCATTAAGCTCCTCATGCCTCATCTGCCACTCAGTACAGTGATGGCTAATCTTTTATCTCAGTTCACTTTCCTGCACTAATCCCATATCCCTTGACTCACATAATTTAAAAAATCGATTGATCTCTGTATAGAAGATGTTCAGTATCAGAGCCTCCACGGCACTCTGATTTCTCTCGGTGAAGAAATTTGCTCTTATCTCAGTCCCAAATTTCTGACCCCTTATTTTCAGACTGTGCTGTCTGGTTCTAGACACCCCAGCCAGAAGAATCACCATGCCTGCGTCTACTCATGAAGCCACATAAGAATTTTCTGCAGCATGTTTCAATAATATTGTGTCTCGTTCTTTTGAGACAGTATAGGCTCAGTTTGCTTAGTCTCTCCTCATGGGAAAAATCCCAAGCCAGGAATCAATCCGGTGAACCTTCAATGCACTCCCTCTATTGTAAGAATATTCTTCCTTAAGTAGGGAGACGAGACTTGCACACAATGTTCCAGCTGTGGTCTCACCAGACCCTCACATAATTGCCATATGTTGTATAATAATTTGGAAGAATTAAGTTTAAGCAATTTATAACTCCATCATAATCCTGCATTGGTTTACATTTCTGAACCCACTGCATGGCATCTGTTGGTTTTCATAATTATTTATACTACCAGCAAATTGTTCCAGCCATTACCCATGGCTAATTAATATTGGATTGTACAAAATGTAATGATATTGGATAACAGGATAAGATCTCACTTCAGTGTCTAGACCTTCCAACTACATTGTGGCACTTGGAATAGAATAATTCAATGAAAGATATATAATAGTTTACAAAGATAAATATTGACAGAAAATCAGGAATAAAAATTATGGCATCCACATGAGAGATCAATAAATAAGTGTTCTATGGAAGACTTTTAATAATGTATAATTTTTGCAACATTTTAAAATCTCCATATTTAACCAGTCTTTGCACATTGAACTTGACATATTACCTTGATGAAAAGTGGTTGTTGCAAAGGAATATGAGTAGCCAACAGGGCAAGGCATAGATACTGTAAAGGGATTTATTACTCAACAATTTACAAGAATTTGGTTTACTAAGTTTACCAAAACACTACAGCGATGTTACGGACAAAATGACAATTCTAAAGAAGGTATTCAATTAACCAGAAGATTAATCAAATAGGCCAGTGCACTGAGTAAAATGCCTGACTGCAGATATGATTTGACGTACGTGCAACCTTTACTCAGAAATTATAGTTCAAGAAATAGTATAACCCCTTGAAACTGCAGCTTTTCATACATGTGTGCTGTTGTCACCACATCTGATGGGCAAATTCCCATCCTCGACTTGCAGCAGCTACTCTGCCTAGATAAGTGACAGCACTAGAGGAACCACAGCACTGTGCAGAAAGCTGACTCACAAGACCTGACCATTTTTGCCTGATACATGGGAGCTTGGGACCTTGTGTCATGTGACAAGCTATTCCATAGACTTTATATAGGCTACTGTCAGCTGTCAGATTATGTAAATTAATTTTAAAACTCTTGAACTTGGAAAGTCTGTTTAAATAGACCAGTGTTGAAAAGATTACCTGGGGAAATCCCAGCAATTGTGCAATGATTGTCAATAAGTAAAATTATCTGCCAAAAGAATTTAATGCTGTTGTTATTATCAAATCCTTGCACTTATCCAACATGAGTGCTCTGAAATTTCCTCTCAATACCTCCCCTTCCTCCCTTATGATCCATAAAAGCTATGTCTTTGCTCATCTACCCTAAAGTGGCTCAGCTAGTAGAACTGCTGTCTCACTGCTCCATTGACCCAGATTCAATCCTGACCTCTGGTGCTTTCTGTGTGGAGTTTGCACATTCTCCCTTTGACCGCGTGGCTTTCCCCTGAGTGCTCCAATTTCCTCCCACATATCAAAGACGTGCAGGTTGGTAAGTTAATTGGCTACTATAAATTGCATAGAGTGTGTAGGTGAGTGGTAGAATCTGGGGGGAGTTGATGGGAATTTGGGGAGAATAAAATGGGATTAGTGTAAATGGGTTCTTGTTGGTTGGTGTTGATTTGTGAAGCCAAAATACCTGTTTCTGTGCTGTATAACCTGATGGATTTAAAATCATCGGCAATGAGCAAGTTTTTGCCTAGAAATCACAATGAGACATTTTACTATCTTAAAGGGGCTGTTATTGGTATTCTTGTAAGATTACAAGATACTTCACTGGGGTTGACACCAAGCCAAAGGAGATACTTGGAGTACTTTTGATCAAAAAAGTGTGTTTTAAGTAAGTTATTAAAGATGTTAAAGGACAGGGGAAATTTTAAGACATTCAAAAATCTAATTCACTCAGAGAAATCATTTTTACCTGTGTACTTTTTGCAATCAAGATCATTTCAAACTTTTCATAAATAATTATTATTGCAATGCCCTGGGCAATGGAGGAAAATGCTATATTTCTATGAGTAATTTGGATTTTGTGTTTGCAATAACAGATAAACTGTCAATGTCCAATGTCTATGTTCTCTATCCCTCAGCATTTCACAATGAAATGGAGCACAACCTCTGGAGTATGCACACGGCCAGTCCAGAAAATGCCTTCAGTGATTCTTTGATCTTCCACAGCACAATTGGCAAAAGTCAGTGAATTAATGAGAAACTTCCACTGTCTGTAAGGAGTTTGTACGTTCTCCCCATGTCTGCGTGGGTTTCCTCTGGGTGCTCTGGTTTCCTCCCACATTCCAAAGACGTACAGGTTAGGAAGTTATGGGCATGCTATGTTGGCGACGGAAGTGTGGTGACGCTTGCGGGCTTCTCCCAGAACACTCTACGTAAAAGATGCATTTCACTGTGTATTTGATGTACATGTGACTAATAAAGATATCTTATCTATCTATATCTGGAATGAGCTGCTAGAGGAGGTGGGAGGTAGATGCTATTACAATGTTTAAAAGGCATTTGGTCAGGGACTCCAAAAGAAATGGAGTAGAGGGATATGAGCCTCATGCAGGCAAATGGGATTTTTGTAGATAAGCATCACGGTCGGTATGGATGAGATGGGCCGAAGGGCCTGTTTCTGTGCTGTATGCTTCTGTGATTCTGTGATCTGACAGCTGGAGGGTAAACCTCTGTGAAAGCCTCTGCATCATTTGCACTTTCTGCCTCCAAACAACGAATGATTATGAATGGAACCATAACGTAAAATATTAGAATTAAAGCTATTCTCCCGATCAATTGAGCAACTTCCCAGATTAAGACAGGATCTGTTATCCCCAAGGCCACTCACAATCAGATGCCGCATGACACCCAGCAGTCCAGATGTGCCCGTTAAAAACTACAGCTTCTGCCACCTTGAAAGACAAGGACATCTGGTATGTAGGAATGCTACCTCACTCCTGTTCCCTTCCAAGAATCCTGTCCTGGAAACACATTGATGCAACTGCCTGGTTGCTGAGCCTAATGACTGGAATGGCTAAGGGAACAATGCTGGGGGTGTCCCGGAGGGAAGATGAGTATCAGAGCTTTAGGGAGGGAGCTCCAGATTGTAGGGCTCATATAACTGAAGACAAATCTATGGTGAATGATGAAAACTAGGTAGGCATACAGGCCAGAGTCAGAGGACCCCAAGGTTTCAGGTGTTCATCCCATTATTTAGAAGTACTTCTCAAGCCAACATTTATTGCTTAGCGTAAGTCACTGAAAGAGATCATCTAGTTTCTTGCTTCATTGATCTTTATAGGAGCTTACTGAATGGAAATGGAGCAATGAACTTCCCTATATTACACCAGTGACTACAATTCTGTCATTTTCTGGTTTGTAATCTTTTTACGTTGGACAGTGCTTGCATTGCACACACTGAGGACACCAAGCCATTATTGATGCTTTCACTGTAGCAGAGGAAAGGATGGGACTGATGTTTAACAAGTGCAAGACAAAGGTCCTTCACATTGTTGCCACTGTTGCACACGTTGACCTCTGAAAATAAAGGTTTGGGGTGAGATCCTGGAAAATATGGATCAATTGCCCTCTTGGAAGCTCACAATATTCAAAGAGCCAGCGGTCTTTGACTGACTAAGGAAAAGACTGAGACAAAGAGACAAGACAGTCGGCTAAGGAAAGAGTTATTTGAAGATCAAGAGCTTGAGTCTCACTCATGGTCTACCGACCAGCAGTGATTCCTGTCCTATATACTAAGGTCTGGACTCCTTACAGCAAGTATTTCATGGCACTGGAAAAGTACCACCAACTATGCCTCTGAAAAATCCTCCTCATTCACTGGAAAGGTAAATGAATAGATGTCAATGTGCTTTCTCAGGCCAACACCCCCAGCATTGAGGCTATATTGGGCAGTCTATGTCATTTGCATGCCTGACACTACACACCCAAAATAGACCCTCTATTCTAAGCACTGTCATAGGAAGGGATTACAAAAGGTTCATGGATGAACTCAAAGCCTCCTTGAATAAAGGCAACATCCCCTCTTACTCTGGGAATCCTTGGCCCATGACTGCTCAAAGCGGAGAAAGAGCATTAGGGATGACACTGAGAACCTTGAGGTCATGCATCAGGAGGCCCCATGTAAGGACTGGAAGGGGCGCACCACCTCATAAACCACCACCCTGTCACCTGACCTGTCAACAACCATCTACACCTTCTGTGGACGAGTCTACAGGTCCCTCACCTGCCACCTGAGAAGCTACAAACTGAACTGGAAGTGATTCATCTTCAATCACGGGGGCTGCCTGAGAAGAAGATGGTGGAACAGCCATTTTCCCAAGTTTAGGCTCTGGGCTGTGCATTAATTTAGCTGATTTCAACAATTAGCCGCAGGACCTTCTAATAAGAAAGTAAGAAAGAAAATAAAGATTTCTGCAGGTGATTAATTTGCAGAAGATGGACAAGGCCAGCATTTCATTTCCATTCTCAAGAGCCTTAGAATAAATATTTATTGAGGTAAAAGTCGGCCACATTGTTATCAGTCTGAAGCCACATATCATCAAGACCAGGAACTGACGGCAGATCTTCCTCTCTAAAGGCCATTAACAACCAGATGGGTGATTACAACAATCTGATATTTTGATGGTTAATGTCACAGACTGGCTTTTTATTCTCCTAATTAACTGGATTTAAATTGCACACTGGTGTGGGATTTGAAATCACATCTCAGAGCCATCAGGCTAAGTCTCTCAATGATTAACCTGCCCCTTGACTGCTGTGTAAGCATTCCCTAATGTGGATGTGTGTGAGATTCAGGTGTGCTCAGCTGGGATGGTTTCTCAAGGTTAACTAGTTTGGTTATGATTTTTGGCTAGCCCTCAACAAATAGGTGGGTTTGTATTTATATAGAGACTCTCACTGCCTCAGGAGATCCCAAGCACTTTGGTACTTTCTGAAGGGTAGTTACTATTGCAACCTGAGAAACCAATATGTGCATAGGAAGCTCCCAAAACCAACTGTGATAATGATCAAATTGTTTAGGTTTGAATTAGACACAGGAAATAACTTCCCTGCTTTCCTTCATAATAGCATCGTGGAATCTTTTACATATATATGAGAAAGCAGAAGGGGCTTTGGTTTAACATCTCATTGAAGAGGTGGCATCTCTGACAGCCCTGCTTGATCTCTGTACTGCTCTGGGTGACAGGCTTAGATCTCTCTGCTTAGGTCTTTGGACTGTTTCATGAACCAATCTCCTTAGGAGAAAAGGGAACTGTGTAAAAATTACAGGTTTGACAGACATCTCCATCCCTCCCCCGCCAACCGCACCACAGAATTCAAAAGCTGCTTAGTAACAGTTCATGAACTCGGACAAGCATTGAACTCAATTTTGAGGAGTTGAAAGACAGCATCTCTTGTTGGTTTCAAGTTCTCGTCCTGTTACAAAACATTGCTTCTGTTTGTGCAGGTGGGGAATTCAGCCTGGAAGAATGTCTAACTGAACATGCTTTCACCTGAGGGTTCTTGCATGCATCATAACACAAAGAACTGACAATCCAGTAACTACATGTAGCACACAGCAGTATAACCATATCACCTGAGACTACAGTGCAGGAACAATTAGACCTCTACCCTATCTGACCACTTCATCACCCCGAGACAAAAGGCATTGTTCCTGGTTTTAGATGTGGAAAATATAACCACCTGCACTGAGTATAGCTATTCAAATTGAGACTCTCAGTTGACCTCCATAAACCAGCAGAAAGTAACCTGAGCCTAGGTTGAATCTGCGCTTTTACGGAGCAGTATACAATTGCAACAGTAATCAGTCTTTGTGTTTTATTCACGGTCTCTATGCTCATTCTGTGCATTACTGATTTTAATCACCTGGTTACTGGTGGTCACGCATTCAGCTGCCAAGTCTTCAATCTAAACTTTCTCTGCATGCCTTCTTATAGGTACTCCTGAAGAGCCACCACTTGAACCTAGATACGTGGCACTGTGTCAAACATTTCTTTGGCAATATTATATCTTGGGACATTTTATTACATTAAAAGCTGACCTCACCAATGCTTTACTGAAGCACAAACCTACATTTTTTTTCTGCTTAGATCACAGAGAAGGGCTTGAACCCACAATCTTCAGGCTCAAAGGTGGAAGTGCAACCTATTGAGCTACACATACATCACTACAAGGCATTAAAGGACCCAAATTGAGGGCCAGAACTCAGAACCATGACAGAAACAGGTGGCCTGCAAGTTCTGAGCACTCTCTGACATTCAGTGATCATTGACTCCCTTTGCTCCTGAGTAGTTTGACATCCTCTGTGCCAGGTAGTATGCAGGCAGTCTGTCCTGACCTAAAGCAGGCTTTGCATTGTTATACCACAAGCTGATTTCACTGCCGTCCTGCAGAATTGGTTGGAGTCATAGAGTCATACAGTGTGGAAACAGGGCCCAGTTCATCCATGCCAACCTGAGCTAGTCCCATTTGCCCATGTTTGGCCCATATCCCTCTAAGCCTTTCCTATCCATGCACCTGTCTAAATGTCTTTTAAACATTATAATTGTAATGCCTCCATCACTTCCTCTGGCAGCTTGTTCCATATACCCACAACCCTCTCAGTGAAAAACTTGCCCCTTAAGATCCTTTTAAATCTTTCACCTCTCACTTTAAGACTATGCCCTCTAGTTTTAGACTCCCCTACCCTGGTAAAATGACTGTGACCATTCACGTTATCTATGCCCC
>JARFYF010000058.1:12678170-12692731 GCA_030265395.1 Rhina ancylostomus | reverse complement strand
AACTTGGATGCGCATCGGTGTCAGTTGTATCTGCCGTATCCTCAAGTGAACCCACTCTAGAGTGAGTGACACCTCCCTCAAACAAAATAATTTCTATCTGTGCCTCTTGAGGCTTCTGAGTTTTCTGGGAATGTATTTTTGTGTGTAATGTAGGGAAAGGAAGTATGTCCAGTATTTCTACCACAAGTCTTTTTCATCTAAATACTGAGTTATTTGATAGCAAAAGTCATTGCAGCAGAGATTTACTGCCATCAGGTAGCCAAGCTTGCATTGATTTATATGCTAACAATTCCTTCTCTTCTTCTCTGTCATAATAAGCCATTTGGTCCTTGCTGGCTCCCAGCAGAGCCATTGCATCAGCTCGGTTGCCCCTTTTACCCTTGCAACATCAATCTGCTTTGATTTTTCTTTGATTCTTCTGCACTGAGGGATAAGCTACAATGTAATCTTCCAGCACATCTTTGGGATGTGGGCGGAAACCCATACAGTCACAGTGAGAATATACAAACTCCATAAAAACATGTTCAATCTAAGGTCAGGATCCAAACTAATGTCCCTGGAGCTATGAGCACCACCTTTCCCATTCAGTTCTGTATACCATAAGGCATTTTAATGTGAGGCCAACATTTATTGTTCACCTCCAGCATCAAAGCCATTGTGGTGGGCCTGGAGTTGTATCTAAGGTAGAATGACTGATTTCCTTCACTGAAGTATGTTTGTAAATCAGATGGAGGTTTGCCACAAGCCATGAACTTAAATTCCATTGCTTGGGATTTGAGCTTGTGTCTACACATCAGTGCTCTACGTTTCTGGATACTAGATCAGCATTTTGAGCACTATATTGTGATGTAGTTGTTGCAAGAACCCTAGTCCCATCTCAGGTGGAAATAACTTGCCACCTGACAAGAACAATTTAAGCAAAAAGAAAGTTGTCCCTTCTCACATCATCTCTGTAATTTGTTCATATAGAAATAATCGCCAATCAAGCTCCTCATAGACCAAAAAATTGAATATTTTTTTTAGAAAAAGCAACAGACGGCCATTTGGCCTATTGGGTCTGTATTGGCTCGATGTAGGAACAATCCATTGCCCATCCCCATTAACGTGCAAATTCTTTCCTAAAGGTTATTTTATCTTGCAAAAGATTCTTGTAGATGCACAGCTGGGGATGTTCCGTATGATGGTTTTCGATGTTTCATACCTTCTACTATAACAGTGTTTTTTGGAAATTTTCAAATATGCCTACAACTTTGTTTTGCAGAAGATGCATTGTTTACTAGAATCTATCTTCGAATTAAAATGCTGGATTAAATTCCCTGTCCTGAGTGCAAACTTTAAAGCAAAAAAAAACAAACCTTTTTTATACGTTATTCATTAATGGTTTGAGATCTTTGTGATTAGATTGATTTGGCTGAAGATACGGTTCTCCTGTAAGCAAAGTGAAAACCAGGACTCAGTAAGTGGAGAGATGCACTTGATTTCTCTGAACCCATCTGATAATAAAAATCTTCCAGGATATCTCTGTAACTTTCTTTCTTAGCACTCCAGTCTTTCTACAGAAGTGTGTAATCTGTGTGCTTCTGAACTAAATTGTGGAACTCACCACGGAAGAATAATATTATTTACAAACTTCAGACAAAGGGTCTTGGTGAAGACTGATAATCTGCAGAAGAATGCTGCTGCTTTAGAGGGAAAGCCAGTTGTTTTTGGAGCACTGCCTCTTCCTGGTGTCAGGGCTTGGGAAGTCTTGCATTATGTAGCTCCTGGATTCTGTCTCATCTGTGGTCTGAGTTACCCTGTAGTCAGGTTGTCTGTGTTGCAGGTCATGACCAGACCTAGAAAGTGTGTCAATGCAGACAACTGTTAACTTAAGATCAGCTGCAGATTTCCTGATTTAACCAGGGCGTTGTGCCAGAAAAGCTTCAGTATCATCCTCACTGAGTTCAATATAGGTCTGCGCAGCTGAGGATGTAAATCTAATTAATCTAATTAAAGTAGAATTGTGGTCTTTATTCAACATACATAGAAACTAAACCTAAGTAGCTTAGAAGGTTAAGTAATAATCTGTAATATTATCATCCCTACCATAGCTGATGATTGAGTACACTAATGTGTGTTTTTATTAGTTCTCAGTTGCAGGAAATTAAATTTTCCGGTGCTTTTTCGTGATTAGCTTCCTAAAATTTGACAGTCGTGCTATTTTTTAAAATTCAGTCTCTGCAAAGAGTCAACTGATTTTATGCACAAATGTATTGGATTGATTGTTCAATGTGTACTCAGTTCCTTGCCATTTATTCAGTCGATGTAGACTTAATCCACCTCGTTGTCAAATCCGGCTATTTGTGCTTGAGGCTAAACAAGTAGCAGTGGGGAATAAGAATAAACCTGGGGGAGGGTGTGGAGGTAAGGTGCTGGGGTAAAAAGCTCTGTTAATGCCATTGCTGTAAATTAACATCTGTTTGACCTTCATACTAACACCCATTAAGCAGTGAAGTAGAGCGGATGTTTCTGAATGTCCTGCTTGAAGTCTTTACCTATTGGGATGAGCTTTCAAAGTTCATTGGCACTGAAATCTTGCGAAAGGATGCGGGATTGGCCTCTTACTCTGTTGGATCCAACATCCCTTTTAGAATGTTGAATCCCAAATTCCTCAAGATCCAAAGGGCTTTATTGCTGAGACAACTCTGAGCTGGAAGGGGCAGGGCCTGTGCTATGTGCAAGAATATAAATTTGACTGCTTTTGGAAGGTAATATTAAACACATCACAAAGGGTCTTTGGCCTGAAATGTTAACTTTATTTCCTTGTCCACAGATGTAAACTGATTTGCTAAGTGGTTCCAATGTTTTCTGTTTTTTATTTCAGATTTTCAGCATCTGCAGCTTTTAAATTTTTTTCTTTTATATAATGTACATCCTCATTACAGCTTAATGACTACAGAGCAAGGGAAGGAAGAAGTTTGTCTTTGCCGGGACCCTGCTGTACGAACCCTTCAACAGAGTAAAAAAGGTGTTTTGAGTCACTACTGAATTTTGTGCATCTTGGACAAGCCCTTCTTGTATCTGGCCATATATCTCAGCCTCATGCTCTTACGAAGAATCCCAGACCCGAAGTGATAACTATTTCTCTCCCCACAGATGCTACCTGACTTGCTTACTGTTTCCAGCATTTTCTATTTTTATTTGGATTTCCAGCGTCTGCAGTTTCATTGATTGTTTTTTTATATTTCAAATGTGCTTCCGCCACCTCCTTGCCCTTTCCTGAAGAGGGTGATGAAGGTACCTACATTTGGAAAAACTATTTGGAAAATGCAAGCACTGAGCACACACCTGTCTGCATTGCTCAGAGTGTGCAGTGATCTGGTGAGGGGACAGGTGTGAGGCAGGGTGACATCAAAGCACTTCCTCTCCTTGTTATTTCCAAAAGCTCATTTTTCTAACTGATTCCAATGGAATGAACTGTGACAATTGGAAGAAGAAATGCTGGGCTGCTGTTCAATTCTACAGTTGGGGAAATGGACTGGGTCATAGTGAACTACTTCACCTTCTCCTGCCAGCTCCCAAAGCACCACTTGCTGGAATTCACTTGGGAGCCAGCAAAGATAACAAGGATGCCAATGGCACAAATTCTGACTCAATAAAGGCATCTTTAATTAAAATCATATACATGTAGGGCTTTTTACAAAATCTCAATTGTGTTGAAATTGGGGAAGGTTTAGCACAAGTACTTGATGTATTTCTGTAACAAGAATACAAACGTGTAACTTCACCTGAGTGCCTAGTTGTTGCTTTGCAGTACCTCCTCTAAATCGTGGTCTGTTTAACACACTGGTTCTGACCTGGATTTGTTAACCACAGTCTGGGGCTGCATGGCGAGGAATTGATATGCTGACACCACATTGACACACAGACCGGATGCAAATTATCTGTTGTGTTCTGTGGGAAAAGAAAACTCTGCTCAAAGCTGTCAGGCAGACCATTCAACACTTCGGCTGCTCAAACAGAATTCGGGGAGATGTATGTCTGTACCCTGGGAGATCTCATTCTTTACAGCATGTTCGTATTTCAAATGGAGTACAGTCTTCACCGGGGCTCCGGCTGAGTTAGGCATTTTGTCAGGTTAGCTGAATATTAACATTGGGCAAGAAAATTTAAACCTCCTGCCAAATCTATTCTACAGGTCTGTTCTATGTATGCTTTCAGGGATTTTATCAAAACTGCACGGATCAGTATTGGATTAAAAGAATACAGTTAATGCCTGGGACTTTTGATGGTGGGCTTGGCTTCTGCATTAGCCTGTGCCATTGAACTAATGTGACTGTTGATAGAAAGCAGCCTGTCCTTTGATAACCCCTGCCTCTGTCAATTTCTGAATGCTTTTTCAATTAAATCTCATCCTTTCAATTCAGAGGTAACTCGTGATGGAGTGCAGCTCTAAGGAGCTATGAATTCTCCACATATCTTCCAAAGCCGTCATTCTTCACGTGACACCTGACTTAATGAATGCCAGCTGGCTGTTCACTCACAAGGGCCATCATAACTTGGTTAATATTCTCACACCTAAACACTCCTTCGTAAGTTACTGAGTAGTGTTCAGGAATTGGAATGCTGACCACTTTCCCTTGCATCTGCTGTGACCAATTGTAAAACTCCACTGTTGTTCTGGCTGAGCTAACAGAAGAGACGGCAGCTTCCATTTGCATAATACAAGCAGAGTATAACATTAAATCTTACCGAACAATTAAATTGCAGCAGCCAGTGGTAGTTGCCCGCAGAATCATTGGGAAAGTAGCAGATGTGATCTGCATGCCTATTTTTATTCCTACATGTAAAGCTTAGCCGATATTGCATGTGAAGTAAAAAAACTGCCTGTACGTCTTGATGTCATCAAACCTATACATGCTTAGTACAAAACTTTGTGCGTGAAGGCTTTGATATCTATAACTGGCTTTCTCATTCTTACTCTTATGGGTGAAGAGGCATCTGTTAATGATGCGTGCTGGTTGAGATGGTGAGGCAAGCTGCTGACATGTTTCTGGGTGCTTTAGCAATGCTGCACTTTTCTGGTAGATTGCCTGCTAATAGACTTTGTGCAAAACTGTTGTGACTGTGCTTTGCATGCATTGAGACAATCACTTGTTCAGTTTCCTGTTGAGGGAAGGTAAACTGTAAGCAGGCTGTTTTAGGCAAAAATGCACGAGACGTTTAAGCATTGCTATGTACATTCTTTGATCAACCACCTGGAATGAAAAATAACTTGATTATCACAACATTCATTTGCTGCCCTAGTTTACAGGGGAAATTTAAAGGTGGTCAAGGACTCGTTTATCCTTAGTAACTCCCACATGAGTGTGGAGAATATGACCAAAAGATGAGGATTAGGTTTAGCTTAAGCATTTAATAAAGTGACAAAACACTCCACAAATAGACTCTCTGATGTCTAAATATGATTTAAATAATAATACTGCAGGGATCCATGATAATTAATTGGTTGTCATTGAAATATTTCAATTTTGTTTCCATGTAGCATGATCTTTATCCCAGCCTATGATTTTTATGGATCTGTTGAAGATTAATGTTGTAAAGCTCAATACAAATTTTAAACACTGTGTAGAAATCACAGCTCTATTTCCAAGAGGACACTTGTCAATTATAGGTCAACTCCCCTAAGTTTATTCCATTATTCCAAAGTTTAAATTATTTTACACTGTCCATTTATCAGGATACATTTATTGGCACTGGAAGGCCTGAGTTATGAGGATGGGCTGGATAGGCTGGGGCTTTTTTCCATGGAGGGTAGGAGGCTTAGGGGTGACCTAATAGAGGCATATAAAATTAAGAGGGTCATAGATAGGGTAATGGAGTCCAAAACTGGAGGATATAGATTTAAGGTGAGAGGAAAAAGCTTTAAAAGGGACCTGAACAACCTTTTTCACACAAAGGTGGTGGGTATATGGAACAAGCTACCAGAGTAAGCTGAAGAGGTGGGTACAATTACAACATGGACGATTTGGGCTGAAGGGCCTGTTTCTGTGCTGTATGGATGTGGGCACTGCAAATAAGGCCAGCACTTATTGCCCATCCCTAATCGCTCCTGAACAAAATGACTTGCCTGGGCCTTTTCAGAGTGCATTTAAGAGTCACGTACATTGCTACTGGTCTGGAGTTGCTTATAGGCCTGATAAAGGTGGCAGATTTCCTCCCCTGAAGAACTATAGTGAACCATATGCATTTGTACCACAATCTGGTGATTTTTGTGGCCATTGTCACTGATGACCACTAAACCACTGTTAACATAGAGCAGTGCAGTACAGCACAGAACAGGCCCATAATGTGTGCCACCATAGCTAATCCTTCTATCTTCCTCATTCATGTGCCCATCCAAGACCCTCTTAAAAGCCCCCTGTGAGTTTGCCTCCAGCACCCTAACAGGCATTGCATTCCAGGTATCCACCACCCTCTGAGTAAAATAAATGTACCGCTCATGTTTGTTCTGAACCTACCCCCTCTCACCTTAAATGCATGCCCTCTGGAATTGGATTGCTCAATAATGGGGGGAAAAAGTGGTGGGATTTGAACACCTTTTCAATAGTAGATCTGGAGAATTTCTTTCCACAGAAAATATAATGCTTGAAATAAGAAAATAATCTTAAGTGACCATACAGTTCTGAATGAAATGTTTAATATTCCAAAATTATGGAAAGTTGACTTTTTTATTAGGTGTATTTGATTTGAATTCTCTAAATTTGTTACATCAAGTTATTTAAAGGGGACTGTCTGCAGTTCACAGAACGGTTTTTACATTCTGGGATACCCAAGGGAATGAAATCTAAGAGAACTGCCTTTCCTAAACAGGCTTTGAGGTGCATTGTTAGTGTCCCTGTGTGCCTTTGAGAGAGAGAAAAACACATGGGTAGAACTGTAACTAAATGATCACTGTGCCTTTTCTTTACATTTGTGACATTAACTAGTAATGTTGCAACAGACAAGACTTGTGTGGGGCCAAATAATATTACTGAGGAGCCCATCTGGATTGTGCTGCCACCCATCCAGTGGGTTTCACAAAGCATCATTAGGATGATAGCAGACACTAACTCCCAACAGGTGCAAAAGTGGGTGTTCAAGGCCACCTGTTGTGGGAGACTGGGCTTTAGAAGCCATTATAAAAGCAGCTAAAGTTTTGTTAAGTACCACTGACTAGTTTCTCTCATTAACCTTGTGACCTTCCTTCAGCAAGTAGAAAATCAGCTGGTGCTTGTTTGATCCCCATCCACGTTTTTGTCTTGTAATTATCCAGCCCTGTTAGCACTGCATCCATTACCTAAGAAACCTTAAGAACGCGCACCTTCTTGTAGCGTGCATGATAAAAGCAGGAGTAAGATTTCATTCAGCCAAACTTATTAGATGATTATTTCTGGTCAGAAATGTAATCTGTACTTTTGATTGTATAAAGTTCTTGAGACCTTGATCAGCCAGTTCAGTAACCTCAATGCAAAGTCTGCATTGATTTCTATCTCATCAGTACTAGCTTTAACAATTCACATCAATAAAATTTATTCCTATATTGGTTCCAAGCACAGGATTAATCCTTTGACTTCTGGAGTCAAAGGGTAATAGCCAGAGGTTGTGACTAATTGCTTTTTAAAAGAGCCAGTATGAGCAAAGTGGACTGAATGGCCTCCTCATCTGCTGTATCATTTCTCTAACCATATTTTTGGATAGATGAAATGACTGGCACTTAAAGTGCCATGTTTTGCCATTGCTCACAAGAAAAAATGTAATAGAGAGTGATGCTCCCCAAGTCAGTGGTCCTATCTCTCTGCATATCATCTTAAACTCTTATAATAATTGTGCTTTACATTGTTTCCTCAGTATGATATTCTCCAAATCTTTCACTTGGATAAATCCAGACTAAACAAATATTCAATTGCCAGTTAATGGAGAAAATAGTCTCCAGTTAATAGTCAAAGACAGCAGTTTTAATATCTGTTTTCACATATAATAGTATTACAGTGTAGCTACACTGCAATCTGAAAGCAAGCAATCCCATCCTATGAGTACATCATGAGTGAACCTTCCTTGCTCTCTTTCAAACCTTGATTTTCTTCAGAAGCACCTACAGTGTGTGGGGGTCTACATGGTAATTTGCTGTGGAGTTTGGCACACAGGTAGTACTGCTGTGTGTGGAGCAGGGAGGGTTTGAAGGGGAGAGGCAGGGAAAGGGATGAGCAATTCAGGACCTCTTAAGGGTTCAAGTTTGATCTTCTGTAGATGTCTTTGAACATAGGATCAAGGCTTTTGGGCCTTTTTTAAATTCATAAATGGCTTAATTATTTATGTTAGGTCCTTCAAAAATAGTGCTTGAAAAATCTACAACAGACTGTTTTTCACACTGTTCAAAAGGTATTAATTATTGTTTTGTGCTTGGGTAACCTAACACCAGGTTTAACCAGACTCTTGTCCAAACAAATAGAGTTATGAAACCTGAATTGTTTGAGTATCAATGTACAGGTTCTGCATGAGCCCTGCTGTCCAGGCTTGCCAAGTCTTAGTTACATTAGCTTTCCAAAATATGATGATACAAACGATGTATCCCCTTTTCCTATAGACTATGGACCTTTTTGAATGGCTAATGTTGGCCTGATGTTATTCCCACTGCCTACAGTACTCACTTTTGTATAGCTGAAAATCTCTGCTGGCTTGGTGGTGCTGTGGATCCATAATTTACTAGATATCACTTTGGGATTTTTAAACTTTTTTTTCCATTTCCCAGTAAGTCTCAAAATTGTCACCTCCAACTAACTTCTAGCATAAAAAAAAGGTGAATGCAGGCAAATGGGGCAGGGAAGTTTTCACTGGAATTTTGTTACCTGGGATCACATGGTCTGACTCTTACACCTGTTGAGTTTATTGACCCAGTGTCTTTTCCTGAATCTAACCCCATCTGCCTCTACACTTCCGATGGGTAAAGCAGGGACTGAAATGAGAATGCTTCATCAGTTATGTAAATTGCATTAGGTACTTGGTAATACAGATTTTATTAATTTAATTGTTGAAGCAGGGTCAGTTTAAAAGGACATTAACCATAGCTTGGCTGAAAATGGATAGTCCCCGTTTAATTATAAGTACATTACTACATTGAATATCATTGCAAAACAGCTATTAACATTGAAGAGTAAACAAGGAAAGGGTGTAGCATGATCAACTTTTCGAAGTGTAGATATTTAATAATTTTAAATAACTTATTAGTAAGAGGTGAATTTGCATAGTCATATCATTTCGAATGGGTGTCCAATCTGAAGCTAATATAATGGAGAGGCATCATGTACAGTAAGAAGAAATTGCGTGAGCTCCCTGTGCCACACTGAGTGACATGTCATTCCTTCCTCTTTTAAGATTGCTATGGCAAAAAGAACCTAGAAGTACTCTTGCATTTCACAAAGCCTGGAAATTCCATCTGATGTTCCGTGTGAACAGCATGCATGCACAGAGGCCACTGGACATGCACAGTAGTTCAAATCTGTGCACCTTTCACAATTTTCATCTGGGCAGACTGGGTTCATGAAGAGTGTAGCCTTAAATGCAAGAGTGCAATGTATCAGAAGGGTTGAAGCTTCTCTAGTTAAAGTCCCTATCTAGGCTGGAATTGGGCAGCTCTTGGTTATGGTAAATTTCTCCTGTATTTATTTTCATCTGGACTGATTGCTTCTACATTGCACCCACTCCTCCACTGCCACTGATCATTCTGTGCTCCCTGTCAAAATCATTCCATGTCCCCAAGATCTCTCCCTACCCTCTCAAGTACTCTTTCTTTTCTCTCTTGGAACCTACAATTATTATTTCTGACTCCCTAATCTTTCCTGGTTTCCTCCATGAACTTTTCATCTATTTTCCAGACATGCTCGTTCCTGTGATTTCTTTTCTTCCCCAGTTTCCCACTTCTCCATGACTTTCCCAACTCCTCCCTCTCCCCAGTATTCTGCAGCACAATCCTCTCCACACCCAACTCTCTCAACCTTGGAGCCATACAGCACAAAAATAGGTCCTTTGTCTAACCGTGCCCGCACCAACCATCAAATATCCATCTCTACTAATCTCATTTTTGAGCACTTGGCCCTTAGCCTTTTATGGCTTAACAATTCAACCTGGTGATCTTGTCCTCGCCAACTCCTCTGGAGTGTGCTGTATTTGGGAGGTGTCTATAACAAAACAAAGGTAAAAATGAACAATTCTTCCACATAAAGAACCACTTCCTAAATATATGAACACATCACTTAATGAATAAACAGAAAGACAGTTTCCATGTGCATGGGGTCCAGAGGTTGGTGTTGGCGTCAAATGCCACGAATACAGAAACAATTAAAGATCTTATCAATACTCGTGTATTAATCATTTGTCTTGTTTGAGTAGATTATGTGCATGGCATCTTCTATTGTTGACCAATTCATTTACAGTAAAGATTAAGCAATATCCCTTGTTGTGGTACTGAAATGAAGTTTTAAAACTCTGCAGTCTAGTACCTTGCACTGTATTACCAGCAGTGGCATCTTACTGCTGTATTTATTTTACTGGCTGTCATGCAGCTTGGTTCCATGATGTCTCTAACTCCAAGTCCCCATCCTTAAAGTACATTCTGAGGCAAGAGGGCCAGTTGTTTGTCAAGGACAATTAAAATTAAGCTCTTTCCTGTCCTCGTCTGATGTCTAACCATACACTTTTCACTGGGGATCATTGAATTACAGACAGCATCAGAATTCTTCTTTTGTTCCCCTTAGGCCTCCTCATAGCTCCCAAGAAGAGTAAAGAGTCTTTCAGCCATTTGCCCAGTGGAATCAGCTAAGTCAATACATTCTGCTTTAAAATGATCTTTTTAAATCACCTCAGTATTTTGTTGAAGGTATTTGTACCATACTTGCAGTGTTGAGACTAATGTTTATAGAAGCATTGCTTGGCAGTTTTTCTACATTCACATAGGGGCCTCTCTCCATTTCTTGTCAGCATCTCCACCCTAAGGGTCCCTGACAATCCATCTTTGTGGCATTAATTTTAAAGCTATAACAGGATTTACTGACATAAGGTACAGCCACTGTAATGAAAACTGTTATGCTTAGTTTATTAAACAGATATGTTGTGTAGAAAATCATATATCTCTTCAATAAACACTCTGTAATTAGTCCAATTGCAACTTCAAACAATTTACATTCACGTTAATTGCCTGAAGGATGTTGTTCATACAAAGAAAGCCCTTGTAAGGATAATACTAAAATGGAAGAGAAGTAGTTACATGTTGATTGTTAGCAGTGCTTTCCTTTGGATAGAATCTGGGGAGATTCTGTGAAGGTGGCTGTTCCTGTCTGGCTGACTTTCCTCTGTCCTGCACCCCAGTAATTCAGTGGGCACTGTACACCCAGGAAGTCCAATGATCATGGAGCTCACGGGCACAGGAAGAACATGTCGGTTGGGCAATAGTTTAATAATAAAATATGTGCACTCCTTTTTTTGTACCACTTTGTCAGTTTGAAGGTATGATTCAAATAAAGACTCAGATGTAAAAGAATGTGGTCACATGATAATAATTACTGAGTAATTTAAAGCAGCCTGCTGTAAATCAGATAGAAGGTTTGTAAGCTGTAAAGTCATCTGTTATCCTGAGACCATTGTTCATTGCATCTGGATGTGACTATACAAAAGGCTGGAGTGCAATTATTACATTACATGTGTTTTTATTTCTAGCAGGGGTAGCTGGACAGATTTGAGACACAGAGTAGTCACGATCCATAGAATGGAGCAGGCTGGAAGGGTAATTTTACACCTGACGCATTAGATAGTGACAGAATTTAGCTGGTGTAATAACAATATTTGACACAGGTACAATAATAACATTTAAAAGACATTCGAGTAGGTACATGGAAAGGAAGCATTTAGAGGGATATGGGCCAAATGCAGGCAAAGGGACTAGCTTGGTGGGCCCCATGGATGAGTTGGGCTGAGGGGCTGATTCCATGCTGTATTACCCTATGACTCTATGACTAATAAATGTTGAATTCAAAGGTTAGTCACTTTGTCTGAATCCCTGGTTTAACTTTTCATTCCTGCTATCATTTTACATTTCAATAACACAAAATTTATTGTCTGTTATCACGAGTGTAAGGTTACCAGAATGTTTTTACAGGAGGCAGATTATAATCTGTTCAAATCAAATGCACAGATTTTCAAGCCCAGGTAGGAGTGGAATATCTCTCACGGATGAATACAGTGTTTGGAATCTTTCACTTAACCTTCTCATTGTGGTTCAGCGAGAACACAGATTTCTTCACAATTTACACACTCCCAATGCTTCCTTGAAGGAGGAAATGTTATGACATGGTTCTACAGAACTCAGGATGCCTAGTTTCATTTTGTTTGCATCTCAATGGCAGTCAGGACTGGTTTAACACAGGTGTAACCCTTTCACTCAGACTCAGATGGATGGACTCAGGAAGCCACTTTTGAAAATAGGGTAGTGCCTTTCTTGAAAATACAGTGACCAGGTGAAGAGAATGTGTTGTTATTCAGTAATCTGATCTTCTACTGTTAGTTGATAAACCAGGTGCATTATATTCTCCTTGAATACAAATCTCTTGGGCCTATCACCAGCATCTTTGTAAGTATTTTTGTCCATTTTGGCTTTGTGATGGTTGCAGCAGCAGATTTGCTAATTGCCATGGTGCTCCTCTAAGAACATAACAACAATGCAACGACCTTCAAGGTCGGGCACACATTTTGAGGTGATTCTGTGCTCATGCAATACAATTTTGCATAAAAGTTTACGATGTCAGTGAAAGTGGTAGTTTCCTTAGAAGAAAATGTCAAATTGTAACCAGAAAAACTAGGAAATGGGAGAGGAGGGTGAAACTAGAATTCAGGCACTGCACAGTCCCTTTAAACCGCATACAGCAGAGAAAAATTCAGTGTTTATATCATCAGAACAAAATCTTTCAGTTATTTTACAGCTAGCAATCTGTTGTATGTTTCATTATAGCATGGTTATGATGGATCATTTTCTCTTGTATTTCATCTCATCTGTCCAATAACACTGATGTTGCTGGTGACCAATGATTAATGTGATATATGTGTCACCACAGATGAGTGACTCTTGCATGCTCTGGACAGTGACATGAAGTTGTCACAACTCTAGAGTAGCTTTCCCCACCAAACTGGCAGACTCCATGAGAACGAATGTCATTCATCTGGCACAACACTGAAACTGACTTGTACTGTGCAAATGTTCATTGAACATCAATCATTTACCACAGCAGAGTCTGAGTAGAGCGATACAGCAGGGAAACAGGCCCTTCAGCCCAACTCAAGATGCTAACCAAGATGCCCATCTAAGCTAGTCCCATTTGCCCAAGTTTGGCCCATATCCCTCTAAATCCCTCCCTGTAGTAAAGTGAGGATTCTCTTAAAGGAATTAATATAGGTTGAAGCTGAAATGTCTCAAATAGAGTAAGACATTTTCAAAAACTGCTTTAAGTAATCCCATCACAAGCTGGCCACAAATTAATTTGCACTGTCTCCACCATTTGCCGACTTATAATGTGCCACTCTTATGTGAGGCATAAATTATTCTTTCATAATGTGAAGCCAGAGATATGTTGAGGTTCTTCTCATGTCTGTATCTCAGGGAGATCGTCAAAACAGATTACTGCTTCCTTGGGGAGAAAGGGCTCAAAATGTGTTTTGTGTCAAAATATCAAGTAATTCTAGTCTGCCACAAAAATACTTCTGGTTTCTGGGAGGTATAAAGGCCACAGTGGTTTCTTGAGACCCCATTATTTTAAGACTAGGAGTAGGCCATTCACCTCTCATGTTTGTTCTACCATTTAGTTAGATTGGGCTGATCATTTCAGTGAAGAGAATGTGATAGAGAAATGCCCTCTGTTTTTATGGTCTTTGTAACTTTTTATTTATTGTAAGCACGCCTCCCTGAGTTTTGATTTCCCTTATTCCAACACCACCTCCTCCTGTAACCCACATACGTTTCCTGCCTCTCAACCCACATGCATACCTGCTTAATGTCTTTCTTTGAAGTGGGGAAGGAGAAAGCTTTTGCACAAAGCTGCATAGCTCCTGGCAGTGTCTCTCTCTGAGATGCAGGTGGCATTCACTGCTGGTAAAACAGTCTAAATATCATATGCAGAGAGCAAGTAAGATCAAAAGCATATTTAAGAGGGAATATTGGGAGAATCAAAGTAGGATTAGTGTAGGATCATTGTAACTGGGTGCTTGATGGTCAGAATGGACAGTGGGCCGAAGGGCCTGGTTCTGTGCTGTATGTATCTATGACTCTAATAAGGAAAAATTGCATTTGTTTCTGTGTGAATGCAGCAGTTAGTTATATTGAAACAACCATTCCTGAGAGTCCCTGAGCACTCTTTGAATTGATGTTTTCCTTTATTGTTTGAAAATGCCCTTTCAAAACTTCCCTCAGCAGACTTATCTTCCTTTACGATTGCTGACTTTAAAGAAATCCAAAAGGTCTGTTGAATTCTTTGTATTCCAGTCACGCAAGGATTGCTCTT
>JARFYF010000058.1:12661531-12672189 GCA_030265395.1 Rhina ancylostomus | reverse complement strand
CAACACACTGCACGTTTAGTGTGTGATAAATGTTGAATTTTTACCTCACTACCTTTAGCTGTTCAGATATTAATGATCTTCTAAAAAATAAAAACAAACTTGCTCCTTTCTTCTCAGTCCCTGAGATTTTCCACAGCCACATCTATATACTGATGGGAAATCACAAAATATGAGTTGTATCACTTCTTTTCTGCATGTTTCCCAGGGGTTAGACAAAGATGCTTGCTTCATTTTACTGAGCAGTTGGATTTACTAATACAGGTTACAGCAACTTGAGTATTCAAAAATAATGAGCCAACTTTAGCATTGGCCTAGCATAGTGAGTGTCTTCTGCAATAAGCAGAGGCCATGCTGGATACAAAACTTTATCTAAAGACAGTAACCTATAATGTAGATGTTTCTGTTTGCTCACAGGGGAAAGTTTGCAGTCGTCAAAAAATGCATGGAAAATGCCTCTGGAAAGGAATATGCAGCCAAGTTCTTACGGAAACGGAGGAAGGGTCAAGATTGCCGCATGGACATTATCAATGAGATTGCAATCCTTGAGATAGCAAAAAGCAACTCTCATGTGGTAGACTTGCACGAAGTGTACGAGACAACCTCAGAAATTATCCTGGTGCTGGAGTAGTAAGTAGAATCTTGAGATGTTCTTTACCTGTCAATGTGAAATATGGGTACTTCCTTTCTTGGTGATACACAACCTCAACACTTGAGGTGCGGGATCTGAACACCCACTGATTTTTATATGGGTTTTGTTCATGGGATAATATAAGGGTTAATGGTTTTATACCTCACGGCATGAGGTATGGCATCTGAGTACAAAAATGTGATAAGAGTTCATTTAATAAAACTAACCTCTGGATTTCTTATCAGTCATTAAATTGGTGACATGCAATTCAAGGAAAGCTGATTCACTTAGAAGGCAGAGGAGGGAAATATCATTTGTCCTCAACTTTGAAAAACCTGCTTTGCTTTGACATTTCCACAGATATGTAAATCCTTACAGCAGCAAAATCTGATGGAAAGCTTGAAGTGACAATGCATTCAGAAACTTGGGGATCATTTATCAGTCATCTTTCACATTCTTTTGAAAAAATCTATCTCTGAGTGACATTTTGTTTCTGTGGTAACAGTCATATCTGAGACAGATGATTGTGGGTTTAAATTTATGTTCCACAACTTAACTACACAATCTAATTTTACTTCATTGGTGCTGCATTGTAAGAAGTTATCTCATTTTGATGAGACAGTAAACCAAGACCTATGGCTGCCTGTGCAGTTGAATGTTTAGGATTTCATGTCACTATTGAAAGAACACAAGGGAGTTTTCTGTGATGACCTGCCTATCATTGACCCTGCAATCAAAATAGATTAGGGGGCCAATTATCTCATGAGTTGCCATGCCATTTACTCAACAATTGTAACCACATTACATTGCCTGGTAAGAATCTCATGATGTAATATGTAAGTTCACGTTTTAAGTAGAAGCTTGACTTTTTTATCCAGTGGTCCCATTTCCAGAGCGTTTTTCCTGAAAGGTGGTATGTTTGTATGAAGTCTCATTCGGAACCAAAGACAGTTTGACTACAATTTTGATCACATAATGTTTCCTTTATCAGTGCTACATATGGGGAAAGCAATTGCTTCCCAGAAAGGAACCTGATTACAATGATTTCCTAGTTCAATTGCATCACTCCAGAAGTTGAATTGGGCACTGTCTGTTCTAAATAATGCTTGCCTGGATGAACTATGTTATGTTAAACAAAGTGTGATGATGCAATTTTTAGTGCAACACTTTTTTTTGATTTCCAACCGACCAAGGCTCATCTGCACCCTCTCCCTTCCCTCCATCCCGAGACTTGCCTGTTTTTTTCTTCAGGAGAGACCTCACCAACTGTAAAGCTGAGTCTGTAGCACTCAACAACTTGGGTGCTACTGAATAATGAGCAGGACCACGAGCAAGGTAGTTGTTGAACTTTGATACATTTGCACATCACCAGACATTCAAACCATTGACTTTGCAACAATGTGAATGGAGGGACATTATCTTGTGAGACACACTGATTAAATAATTATTCTTCGTTATCTCCAAATGGAAGAGGGTCTCAGAAGAATGATCATATTGATGCAGAACTTAAATCCATCGCCCACAAAATGTTTCATTATATTTGCAGTGCATTATTTTCCTCTGGCTGTTCCTTTGCTTTATTCAGCATTGGTTACTTTGAACCAATAACTCAGAATTACAAGGGAATATCCTTGGAGACACACGAGATTTCGCAGTTGCTGAAATCTGGAGCAACACACATGAAATGGGCAGGTTGTGTAGAGCAAGGCCCAGAGCTGTGGTAGAGAAAGAGATGGGGCCCACAGGTATCTCTGCATGGCGATGAGGGTGGTGCATAGAATCCGGCAGGAAAAGCGGAGGGTGAGGCCTGGAGCTGAAGGGAATATCCTCTAATGGATTCCACGAAATTGGACCCAGCATCCTATGTAAATTGTCTTCTCACAGAAACAAATGACGTGTCCCTAATTGGGAGAGATTGCATCTTCTCAAAAGGCAAATATGTTGGAGAATTCAGTTTATCCATCTACTTTATGGATTAGATTTTTGTCTTCACCACTGAGGCAGTCATCTAACAATCAATTACAACAGTAATCAATTGTGGAGTAAAAAACGAGCTGCTGGAGGAACTCAAAATGGACAGTTGACATTTTGGATGGAGTCTCTTCATCTGGATTGAAAGAAAGGAGATAGCCTGTGGATCAGACAAGGAGGAATTGGTTGGCAGATGGTGTCAGGCATGAGAGGGAGAGGTGGAGATAGTGACAGAGGCTGGGAGGTGACTGGTGGAGGCAACGAAGTGCTGCAGATTACAGAATCTCAATTGTGCATCCTTAATGGAATCCATCCTTGAGATACATGAAATGAAAATCAGACATGCAAGTGATCTAACTCACTGGATTACTGGGCTGACAGTGAAGGCAAAAGTGTGAAGAGAAGAGAGTGGGAGGAGTCTGCCTAGTTCTCAGTATTGATGATGTTGAAATTAATGCAAACCTCAAATTTGTTATTTTTGGAAATGATTCAAAAAGATTTGCACTATTTTGGCAATTAGGACTCATTTTTCAATTCCTCCAGAAGTTGCTGAGACTTTTAATTGTTACTAAACTGTTGAAGCAAGGTGGACTTGGGAGATCTTGAAACAGCTGTGGCTCGCACGCACTTCCTGTTATAACAGTAGACTTTTGTGAAGCCACATCCACCAACACTTGATTAGCATGACCCAGAATCAGACAGTCTTCTGTAACTGTCAGCAGATGACTCCAAATGATAGAGATTGTTTCCCATATATGGTTATGTGAAATGATCATTGTTTCTCATCAGTCTATGTACCAAGGATTTACTTTTCAACTTCTGCTAGTTTAGCCCTGAACCTGATTTTTACAAATTCTCTGTGCTGTGTTCAAATGGGTAATTTTGAAAGCAGAGGACCAATTAGAAACACCACTGCCTTCCTTGGACACCATTTCACCATGGTTGGACTATGGACATGGATTAAAACATTTCAGCAAATATGTAAAATTTAAGCACAGCTGTTCATCTTTAGGATGGGGCTCTAAAGCAAAATCCTCACATGGTCATAAAAATTCCATGGCTTTTGTACATTTGTATTGGTGTCCTTGGGCAATGTTTATCTGTCAATCAACATCAATATCTTTACAAGCAATATCTTTTTCCCATTATTGAGCGATCCAATACCAGAGGGCATGCATTTCAGGTGAGAAGGGGTAGGTTCAGAACAGATGTGATGGGTGTGTTTTTTACTCAGAGTGGTGGATGCCTGGAATCTGTTGCCTGATAGGGTGGTGGAGGTAAATTTTTTGGGGGCTTTTAAGAGGGGCTTGGATGAATGAGACGAAAGTAGAGGCATATGGGCATTGTGTAGATAGGAGGGATTAGCTATGTCAGCACAACATTGTGGGCCAAAGGGCCTGTACTGTACTGTTGTTCCATGTTCTATCACCAAACTAAAACATGTCTGGATATTGTTCCTTGGCTTTACAAGTTGGTGTGCAAATTGGCTGCTAAGTTTCCATAGCAGTGGTGACATAAGGAACTGCAGATGCTAGAAATCTGGAGTAGCACACAAAGGAGCTGGAGGAACTCAACGGGTCAGGCAGCATCTATGGACGGAAATGGACAGACAACATTTCGGGTCGGGACCCTTCATCATCAACTGCTGATTGGCAGTTGGGATAGGAACAGGAGAAAAGCAAAGGGATGGAAGATGTGTACTGCTACTGGAACGGGATGGGGTGATGCATATAGGGTAGTGAAGTTGGTTCTCTGGGACACAGAGTACCAGTGAAACATCAGTAAGTGAGATTCTGTGCAGAAGTTAGCTCATTTACCAATTGTTCACTGATTCCACTGCAATAATCTTGATCCAAGAAGGTTTAATTCTGAGATGCGAGAGGGAAATCTGATGCAACAGATTGTTTTAGCCATTTTTTTTGGAAAGCCAGCCACTCTTATAGAAAGAATTGCCACCATTTAACTCTAGGAATTAAACTTATCACTTTCTTAACATTGCATTTCTGCTCATTTAAAATTTGTTGCCAGCTGAGGTATTGTTTCTTGAATTCTTCTTCTAATTGCCTTCCATATTTTCCTCGATGCTCATTATGGAAGCGAGTTCCTGGTTTCCTTGCACTTCCTCTGTTAAGTAGGCCTTCTGAGTACATGAGCTTCAAGAGTGGATATTGGCAGAGAACTTCACCAGTGTTGAATGGCAGCCAAGTCTAATCCATCACCTCACCCAATACCTGGACAAGCAGAGTTTCTAACAGGAATCACTCAGTAGCCTTCTGAGTGACCTTGTTCTTGTGCAGTATTAATTCCCTATATTTAAAAAGAACTGAAGCTCAAAATCTTCCTGGTTTATATTTCAATGTCCACATCAGAGAGTGTACTTATGGACAGATATATTTGACTAGTTAATGGGTCCTTTTAAGATCACTGTTAACATGGTTTATAAATAGTTAAGCTTAGTGTTCCCCAGTTTACTGAGGTCTTTGGTAGCCTTTATTCTGCAGAGCTGGAGCTCAGTGTTCAGATTGCATTCTCCCTGAATGAGGTATGACATCTCAACATTGCCTCAAGTGCACAGCTCTTAAAAGCTCATGGTCTAATTGTGGTGCCCCAGTGTAAAACTGAATTAAAATATGAGAGCAAAGGTTGGTTTGATCAAAGAGAAGGCTGGCATGCACTGACTAGAAAATGTGAAGTGCCGTGCTTTAATAAGGATTGACTTAAAAAGGCATTTACCTTTTATTCACTTAATTAAGTTGGAATTTTACATTTCCTGATCCCATTCCAAAAGTTTGAATTAAAATTGCCACAGAATTCAAACCATCCTTTTTGTTATGAGCACACCGATCACTTAAACTGCATCTTAATATTTGAAGAAACTTGACATTTGAAAACCCATCAAATCAGCAGTTCACAAGATGGGTTATGTTTAAAGGAAAAACTACAACAACTGCACAGGGAGGTGTGTGGTAATGTGGTTAGCCTTCACGTTCATTCTAAGACCCAGCCTGAAGCACAAGCTCCAGTTTCACACGTAACTTGCATCCGGTGGTTTCATGTGACACTTCAGCAAGTATCATTCCAGAAACCTGTGCTCAAGTGATGAGAATTTGCCCACATCCTTTGCCTCATGCTTTAAAATTTTAATCTTTAAATTTGCAAATTATAACTTTTTAAATGTCGTATAGTGAAGTGATCTGAATTATTTAAATTATATATAATTAAGTAATTATTAATTATCTCATAAATAAACAAACAAAAAGTTGTTGTGGAGAAATATTATCTGATTCTAGGTGGACTTGTTTCAAGTTAATTCAAGGTAAATGTGCACCTAATCCACACCTCAATTTTATTTGTTTATAAGTTTTAAGAGTCCTGTAATCCCCATCTCCTCCTACTTCATGAACTCATTTCTTCTCCCCTCCCTTCACTGACCTTTGACAAACTTCCTTCAGCCATTCAGGACCACCCTTGACCATTCAGTGAGCATTTTAGAAAGAATGGCAAAAGTGATATGGGGTAGGGAGTGGTCACATGATTAAAATTTGAACTGTTCAAGGGACCAACATTGGAGGAGTGTGCAGATCGCACATGGCTGGAAGACCTTATGGAGATTGGGAGAGAAAGTCATGCAAGACTTCAAACTTCTCATTCTTTTCAATGAGGAGATGGCAGATTACAGACCAGAATTGTTCAGTGAGCACAGGCTAATGGGTGAACAGGACTTGTCACTAGTTAAAATATGGACTGAGGACTTAGGATGAACTAAAGGACAGAGAAGATACTACGCAGGAGGCCAGCCAGAAGAACAGTGGCAAGTCCACAGGGAACAGAGACAGTAGATAAACATTCTAGCAGGGAGAAGTTGTTCAATGTTAAGAGGCAGAAGAATGTATTCTTATTGATGGAGAAGATCTGTAGCTCAGCTTGGGGTCAAATTTACACACTTTTACTTAAGAGTGCTTTAATTAGAGTAATCCTGCATATTGTTGGAGTGTGTACTGGTAACTGTGACATTTGTACAGGGTATATTATTCACCTGCTGTGCAACAGTGTCAGCTCACTTGCTTTATTGTCAGACTTTACAAGAACCAAAAATAGAATAAAAATGATCTCACATTTGTAATGGATGAGGTGGGGACTGTATTTAAGAACTTAACAGACCTTAAAACAGAACCAAAGGACATCAGTAAGCTTCCATCTGCAAGGTGATGGGAACATGTCACTATGTAGCAAACCCAAGTCCTATCCTACAATGATTCCAGAAAATCCCTTGGCACCAAGTAGCTGCTGTTTCTTTTGGTGGCTTTTCAGCACAGTAATTGCCTGTTAGCAAAGTGTCAGAGTACAAGCTGCTACATTCATAGTGATACCCAATACACTCAGCAGGCCGATAGCCATGAAGGAAATGATTGCCTGCCATGGAGTGAACATTGCCTGTTTTGTTTGTAGGGTGAAAGCTAACACCTGCACAAGTCAGGAAACACATTTCAATCGAGTGACTGACCACCGTCTCTCCAGCTTCATGCCTTCAGATCAAATGTCTAGTTCTTTTATGCAAGTAGTCTCAGGGGGAAGAAATTGTTGCTGCTCAAACCACTTAATAAAGTCTGCAGCATTCTCCAAAACCTCCATATAATTTGTCAGTGTTTAAATGCAGACCTGCAGCTTTCTGGATGACACTTTACCCAAATTGTTATTTGGAACTGAAATTGGGTTATTATTGTCACTTGTACCGAGGTACAGTGGAAAAACTTGTCTTGCATACCTTTCATACAGATCAATTCATTACACAGTGCATTGAGGTAATACAAGGTAAAACAATACAGAATGCAAGTAAAGTGTAACAGCTATAGAGAAAGTACTTTTTCTTTCTTTTTACTGCAAAAGGAAGATCCTGCAGTCCTCGTCTAATAGAGTACTCATCTAATTAAAAACCTCAGTATAGATGTGTATCTAGTGCCCTGAGGAAAATGCTGGCACAAATTCTGTTGAAAGGATTGCCAATAATCTCTTGTTGCTGTAAGGTGCAGGAGGTGTCCTGGCTAGTATCAATCTCTACAACAGATGATCTGATCTTTCTTGTATTGTTATCTGTGGGACCTTGTGTGTAAGTTTGCGATAGTGATTCCTACAGTACAATATTGACTATGCCTCAAAGGTATATCACTGTCGAGTGCATAGGAGTGATGTCACTATCAACAAGCTATCCAACTGTGGATGCTGCCAGTTTTACCTGATAAAATTCAGAAGACACCAGCTGTAATCTTCTAGTATGGGTGATTTGCTTCTGCATTACCTTTACCTAGATTAGTACGTGAGCCTGAATATAAACTCTTGTTCTCATTGTATGTTAATACATCGAAGTACTTTGCAATTGTACTTAGTCAGTGTTACAAACTCCACTTAATAAAGACTCCAAAACCATAATTCTCCAAAACGTCCAGACCATTTTCCAGTGCTTAACTACAGATCTGCAACTTTCCGGATTACACTTTACCAGAATTGTTATTTTAAAGTACTTCTTATCTCTTTTGACTGCAAATCCAGCTTGCTCATTGCATTACCACAAATCCAAAATGAAGGAAAATTGCCATGGTTGTTAATTTTGAAATAAAAACAGAAAATGCTAGAAGCCCTCAGCTGGTGAACCGACATCTGTGTGAGTTCTGACAAAGGGTCATTGACTTCAAACATTAGCTCTGTTTCTCTGTCCACAGATGCTGGCTGACTTGCTGAGTCTTTCCAGCATCTTCTGTTTTTATTTTGGATTTCCAGCATCTGCAGGTTTCATTTATTACTTATGATTATCAATTTGTTCTGAATAAAACATGTTATGTATATCAGAACAGATTTTACAATTTTGATAAATTCCACAGCAGATGTTTGATTCAAAACATAAAAGTTCCTTAAATAAGACTGATGAGGCTGGAATTAAGTACAAGGTGTCCTGACAGAGCAGCTCTAATTAGGGCACTAGAGAAGGAGATCTAAAGGCTGCATTGTGTGATGCCAATTTTTGTGCAGTAAATAGTTTAATTTCATTTTTAAAAAAACATAAAAAAAAAATCAGAGACCTAATGTAATTTGCACACTGTCCATGATTTTGCTTCCTCTATGGGTTAAGTGCACAATTTATTTTTACCAGGCAAAACTCATAGTGTATCCAACAGTGTGCAGTGCCTGTACACATCCTTCCATGGGCCACTCATTGCAGATGCTAAACGTCACAATACTTTTGAGTCGCGCTTCAATATGACTTAGAGGGGACTGCTTGACTGGATCCCAATCCACTGTTGGGAAACCACCTTGGTGAGGGGGGATTAAGATAAGGCCTGGTCAGTTACACATAATGCTCTGCATTGTATGCACAATTTGAATTTTCCTACTACAGTCTATGTTTGAAATATAGTCATGTTGACCATATTTAATACTAAATGGACAGTTTCTTAGAATATAACATTTACTGTTACTTATTTACAAGTAATTGACCTAAAAGGGGCTCTTATCACTCACGGAATCTATAGCGACTTGTGATGACTGTGTATTAAATGTGTGGACTACATTTTTTCAATGTGCGACATTCTCCACTACTTCAACAATTACACAGTGGGCAGTCCCAACTATAATGGGGCAATGGCTGCACTGAATTCCTTTTATTAAACTTTATGGAGAAATGAACGGATGCCATCTAGTTATATGGACTGCTGAGATATCCTTTTCATTCAGAAAGGTCTTTGGGTAGACCTATGTCTTTAAAAATTGTTTTAATACTTTCGCATGTGGCTAGTACTGTGCCTGAGTTAATTTAATGTGGAAGAACCCATTATGCTTGTATGAAAGAAGTAAAGAGCTTGTGTGATTGTACGTGAATTGCAAAGAGTTAGCAGGCAGGTGCAGCAAGTGGTAGCAAGTCAGATAACATTTTGGAGTTTATTGCAAGAAGGTTGGAATTTAGACGTTGTGAAGTTTTGTTACACAGTGGGCAGTCCTAACTATGATGGGGCAATGGCTGCACTGAATTCCTTTTATTCAAACTTTATGAAGTATACACTGGTGAGGTAACACCTGGAGTACTGAAGCCAATTTTTGTTCCCCTTATTTAAAGAAATACATTGGAGGCAGTTCAAAAGAGATTCGCTATGCTAATTCCTGGGATGAGTGGAGTTTTCCTCTCATGACCAGCTAAAGAAGTTAGGTGCATATTATTTGCACTTTAGAAGAATAACGGGTGATCTTACTGAAACACGTAAGATTGTCGGGAGACATGACTGGGTAGGTGTCGAGATATTTCCACCAGTGGAAGAATCTCGAACAAGGGCACATAGTTACAAGATTAGGGGGCAAGTCACATAAAACTGAGGTGTGTCAGGACTTCTTGCAGAGTGGTGAATCCCTGGAACTCCCTACCCTGGAGAGTTGTGGAGAGTAAATCACTGAAAGCACTTAAAGAGGAGGTTGATAAATGTTTGAGACATCATTGAATTAAGGGCTATCGGGAATCAGCACAGAAAGTGAGGGGAAGCATGGGCTAGATCAGCCATTAATGTATTTGAATAGAGAGATAGGTTTGAGGGGCCGAGCTGTCTACTCCTATGGTTTTCTTATGTTTGAATGTATTTATGCAAGTTGGGAGTTTATAAGTAATTTTACAGCTGCTGAAGGGTGTTGAAATGTTACAATGTAGGAAGTATGGCAGCCAATTTGCATAGAGAAGTGTCTCTCAAACAGCAACTAGCTGATTGATAAAATTAAGCTCTCCTGGGTACTGTTAGTTGAAAAATACATTGGCTGGAAAATTAGGGGAAGTACCTTGTTCTTCATTAAAACATCATGGCAGCTTTTTAAAATCCACCAGAGTAGATATGTGGGAGCCTGGTTTAATATCTCATCCACAAAATACCTTCTCTCTTGGTGCTGCACATGGTTAATACTGCACTATACATTGGACTGAGGCTTGAATGTTTGTTTATCAGCTGGATACAGTTGCTGCTATTGAAGGAGGGCCAACCAATTACCCTCAATTTTATTTATACCTAACAAATATTTGGGTACGGCGTGA
>JARFYF010000058.1:12643924-12656758 GCA_030265395.1 Rhina ancylostomus | reverse complement strand
AATTTGGCAGCAGATTGAGCATGAGATCAGTGAATGCCAAAAATGTGAATTTCTACCGAACTTTATATTAAATAATAATGAGTAAATGGAAAATATTGAGAATTCGAGATTGAATGGTCACTATTAACCTGAGATTTTTATTTTCCAATTATGGAAAGTAGGCATCACTAGCATGGGGAGCATTTATGGCCCCATAACTGCTCTCTGGTGTTGATGAGCTACCTCCTTGATCTGTGGTGAAGTACTTGCACAATGCTTTTGGATAGGGATTTCCAGGACTCTAAAATGATGGAACACCAGCATGCTTTCAAATCAGGATGGTGTACCACTTGAAATGGAACTTCCAGTTGGTGGTATTCCCATGCACCGTGCACTTTAAGGTATCAGGAATCAAGGGTTTGGAATCTGCCAGAGATTCTGTTGACAATGGCAAAGTACAGCTTTCAACTGTTCCAATATCATTAGCAGAAGAAAAACCACTCTTAGAAAATAAAAAAAACTCTGCCTTTAAAAAAACAATTTTTTCTCAATATTCTAAAACATTAATGTTTGTTATCATTAACTTCAACTTTGTTTTCTTTTCTCTTTTTTTTACTTGGCTTGACTGATTCAACAGCAAATGATTTCACAGGGAAACCACTTTGGAGTTAAACAACCTGATAACAGAAAAAAGCAAAGTTAGACTAATCAGTTAATGCTGATGCGTCTCTATTTGTGTTATGTAAGGAGGTGAATTAATGTTGGCAAATACAGTGATCAATACCTGGCTTGTCCATCTATCCTTGCCAATGACGCTTTCCTGCTACGTTGTTAGACTCTGTACTTATCCGCACTGTTGCCTTGATGACTGCATCAGAGCTCACTGTTTACACAAAAATAATCAAAAGAGATTGAAAAGAATATAGGTTCCCCACCTGCTTTGTTATAGGTACACAAGCCAAAGCTTCTAAAAAGAAATAAATATTTGCCTTTCTGTGACATCTTCCGAGGTGTTTTACATCCAGTGAGGTACTTTTGAAGTGTGGTATGTGTTTGTAATGCAGCAAATGTTGTAGCCAATTGGTGCTTGGATAAAATAATGACAATGATTGGACAGTCAGAGACTTTCTTCCCCAGGGCCATGATAGCTAACATAAGGGGACATGATTTTAAGGTGATTGGAGGAAGGTATAAGGGGGATATCAGGGGTAAGTTTTTTTTTACACAGAGAGTGGTGGGTGCATGGAACTCACTGCCTGCAGAGGTTGTGGGGGCAGATACACTGGGGACACTTAAGAGACTCTTTGATTGATGCATGAATGATAGAGAAATTGAGGGCTATATGGGAGGGAAGGGGGTTAGATAGATCTTAGAGCAGGATAAAATGTCGGCACAACATTGTGGGCCGAATGGCCTGTACTGTGCTGTAGTGTTCTATGTTCTAATCAGAATGACTGGTGTAAGGGGTAAATATTGGCCAGGTCACTAAGGAAGAACTCACCTGCTGTCCAAATTACTGTCAAGGATCTTCCCACATAATTGAGACAGTAGATAAGGCCTTGTGCGACTATCTCAAAAGTCTAAGCAGCACTCCATCAAACCATGCTTTGTAAAGCTATTTCAGAGGGCATTTGGGAGTCAATATTATGGCTGTGGGTTTGTAGGCTCATGTAGGCCAGACTTGGTCAGGGCAGCAGATTTTCTTCCCTGACATTAGTGAGCCAGATGGTTTTTTTTCCAGATTTATTTATTTACTTTCTTATGAATATCCAGCTGTTGTGGTCTGTCTCCAGACCCAGAGTCCAGGCTTCTGGATACTATTCCAGTAATTTAAACATTATACTCAGAGTGTATTCATTCTCAGGAAATTCTTCAAAAGTAATAGAACAGATTAAAGAAATGAGATAAAAGTTTATGCACTCCTCTAATGGCATTATTTCACAGGATATAAATATAAGAGCACTATTGTGCTATATCTGCTTCTAGGCAATGGACCAAATCACCACCATAGATTTTTTTTTTGTTCAGGTATCTATAAAAATGACTGTACATGTCTGAATTGTCTCTGGGTCCCACCACTCGACTCAAACCTAAGAACTCTAATGTTGGGTTGGTAATACTCTCACCTACCTGAGTTTGAAAGTTCTGAGTTCCAGAGGCTTGAGCACACAAAATATATGCTGTTCCTTTTAATGCAGAGCTGAGGAGTGCCATCTTTCGGATGCTTAATGAGGCTTTGTTTGCTGTCTTAGGTGAGCATGAAAGATCCTTCAGCAAAGGGTATACACCAGTGACTAACATTTCTCCCTTAATCAATAACACTAAAGCTAGGTAACTGACTTCACAGCAGGCATTTGTGTGCAAATTGGATTCTATGTTTTCAGTATTACAGCATTTCAGAAATATAAAATGCTTTGGGTCTTCTGGAAATAGGTGTGGGAGGTGCTACATAATTGCAAGTCATACTTTAAGTGTGAATGCTTTCTTTTACTCATTACATTACAGCTTGCTAATGAAGTGAGACATTGCCTTTTTTGACCATATCTTGCAAAATGAACATTTGATTTTGACAAGGTATGCACATAATTACCTGTTATTACTCAAATCCTGGAGAACATTTTTTAATTCGTGCAGTAGCTGCCAAGCAATTCCTTTAGGCAACAATTGGCGTCCACAGTTGACACAAACCCAGCTTTATATTTTCCTGTTTAAAGAAAAAAATCACTTTTGCAGGAAACATTTTTGAATGTCTATTTAATGTCCCAAATTTAATATGTCTTCAGCCATACAGTTCTAATGTTAACTTGAAATAAAAACTGAAAATGCTGCTAATACTCAGGTCAGACAGTACCTGTGGAGAGAGAAATATCCAAAATTTCAGGTTCTGCACCTTTCGCCAAAACTGAACAAAGATTCCTGGACCTGGAACATTAACTGTTTCTCTATCCACAGATGCTACCTAACTTGCTGAATGTTTCAAGCATTTTCTGTTTTTATTTCATATTTCCACCATCTGCAGTTTTTTTTTGATTTTTTTTCTCTAATATTAACCTGTTGGCCAGATGTTAATCAGCATTATGAAGATTGGTTACTTCTGCAAGTCACGCTGAGAGAATACAGCAAATGTTTCCTTTTCCCCTCCATACCTGATCGCTAAGTTAAACAAAGTGGGATATTGACAGGAAATTGAGAAGCACTAATGAAGGGCAGCAACAATAAATCAAATTAAAACAATTATTAATGATAAATACTGGAAAATTAAACCATGCTCCAATTCTTCTGCCAAGACACTACTCCGCACATCCATTCTTGTGAATAAATCGAACCCTCTTTTACAGAAAACATTTGATATCACGTCATTGAATCAAATAACCAAATACTAGCAAAAACCTCTGTGCCTACCTTTGCAGATTGGTTGACTGTCCTATATGTCAATGGGGAGGACAATCAGATGATGGACTAGAAAGGTGAATTTATCCAGTCCACAATGATGTGCCTGTTTAACACTTCAATAGAAGGAAATTCTGCAAAACCTAGCTTCGATGCCATTACCTAATGTGAATAAAGTTTTCAGTATCTTGCATGTATAACCTTGCTTGATCCAATAACCACTTCATCTTAGGCAGTCCCTTGGAGTGCAAGGCCATAGTTCCCTGAAAGTGGCAACACAAGTGAATAGGGTGGTAAAGAAGGTGGACAGCAAACTTGCCTTCATTGGTTTGGGCATTGAGCTTAAAAGTTGGGAAGTCATGTAACTTTGGTTAGGCCACATAGGGAGTATCGTGTTGCCACACTATAGGAAGCATTTGGATGCTTAGAGGGTGCAGAAGGGGGTCACTAAGATATTGCCGGGATTGGAGTGTATTAACTATGAGACGTTGGACAAAGTTGGATTATTTTCTCTGGAATTTTGGAGACTGAAGGGTAACCTGAAAGAAGTTTATAAAATTAAGAAAAGCATAGGGTAAATCAGAGTCTTTTTCCTGGGGTGGAACTATCAAACATCAGAGGGCATTAGTGTTAAGGTGAGAGGGGAAAAGTTTAAAGGAGATTTGCGAGGCAAGTTTTTTTTAAACATAGAGCGATAGGTGTTGGGAGGTGGTGGAAGCAGATACAATAGCAACCTTCAAGAAGCATTTGGACAGACACATAAATAGCNNNNAATAGAGGGATAGAGAACCTTGTGTGGTTAGATGGGATTAGATTGGACTGGCATCACAGTTAGCACAGACAAGGTGGGCCAGAGGACCTGTTCCTGTGCTGTACTGTTCTATGTCCTATGATAATTTATGTGCCTCTACTGAGGTTCTAGGATGGCTGAAGTCTTGTGTAGGATCTGCGGACTCTGTCACAAGTGGAGCAGGTGGTGCTGGGTGGGTTGTTTGGGATGTTTTATGCTCCCTCTGCTGTTTGTGCATAGCTCCCTCTAGTTCCCATCATAGATACTTGAGGCACCCAGTGCCATCCTGAATGCCCCTTCTCCCTTTTGAGCAATCAAGAACCAAAATTTTCCACCAGTGAATGAGGATGTTGCATCTTTACAAGGGGTCTTTCGAGAACGCCCTTGGGAATATTTTTGCTATCCTCCTGGAAATTTCCTGCCGTGACAGAGCTTGGAGAGTAGAATTGGGCACTTGGCTCACAAGGTGACTCATAACTATTTGCAATAACATACCTCTTCCTTAAATGGAATCATTAGCATAGCATATACGAGGTGTGACTGTAGTTTTTCCACATCAACAGTTATTTAAACTACAGGGTGTGACATGTTTTCCCATCAGTGATGCAAGCACACCTTTATCATCGAACTGAATTTGTTATGCACTAAAGCATCTCTGCTCAGCATTAGCCTAGAGACACTTGACATGCTTGTATGGTGCTACACCCTTAGTTTCTTCAACAAGTTTAAACAATAGACAGAGGAAAAACATACAAATGTGTTAAATCATTGTGGCTGATATCATAAACAGAAATTTCCTGTCTTAGTTGTATCGAGACATGTATATTAATCCTGAGTTCACTGCCTAGAAATTCAACTGAACAATGCCTTTTGTATCACAACACAACCAAATATTGAGTTTATTTTCCTGGAATGAAAGACATCAAGAACAATTCCTAAGATTTTCTGCAACACTTTAGATATTGGATTGCGCACTTCCAGGTGTGGGTCACCCTAGTGTGCCAATATGACTGTGCAGCAGGAGCACATGGGATATTGTTCCCTAATGCCCACTCCATTACCGGGCACTTGCAGGGCAACACAGTCTTTCCAGTGAACCATTAGACCTGGATGCTTGCAAGCCAAGGAAAATACTTGGCTTAAAGTCATCTTGATTCATCCTCAATGAAACTACTGATCTTGTTCTACTCCAATCTACCCACCCTTTATTTGATCTGCTAGTCTTTCGGTTTCTCTCCTCCCAAATGTCCGTTCCAGTCCTTTCCCCTCCAATACCAGTCTCTGAAGGTGCTGAGATGCATGATGCCCTGTCAGTTGGTAGCCCACCACTCTGCTCATTCAACCGACACACTGGGTGCAAAACAAGTTATTAACAATAGTCCCCTCTCAAGCTTGGGACGAAAATAAACCTCCTCTGGCACATTACTCAGTATTGTAATGTCTGCTCGTTAAAGGAACAGCTTGACAAAAGAAAAACATTCATTACTTCATGTTGGGTTGGTATCAAACATTGGTATTTCACAACATAAATAGAGAATAGATTATGAAAGATGCTTCTAAGTTTTCCATAATTACTCTGTGATTTAGATCTCAGAACTTATTGTGCAGTAAGTTTGATATTAATGATTTCTTTTCCCTCTTGCAGTGCTGCAGGTGGAGAGATCTTTAACCAGTGTGTTGCCGATAGAGACGAGGCCTTTAAAGAGAAAGATGTCATCCGCCTTGTGCGTCAGATTCTGGATGGAGTTGCCTATCTGCACGGGAAGAATATTGTTCATCTGGACATCAAGGTAAGGCTATTTGACAGCACATTGGAAAACAGAATTTATTGCTGCTGGTCCTGATCACCCAGAAAGCACATGGCAATATTGTGCTTCCAATAAAATTGTTGCCTTTGCACCATGGGGTATAATTACACAGATGATACATGTGATTGTGCAAAGTTTTCTCCTCTATTGTTTAAGTGAAACTGCTGATCCATTTAAAATAATTGCAAGATGGGTGGGGATATAGCAATGTTGAGAGGGCCTGTTGCAAGTTTGATTCCTGCTATATGTTCAAGACATAATCAAGATTTTGAAGGTTTATAATGAACGTCAGATTTTATAGTGTGCAAAATGAATGAAGTAAGAAACCTTGCTCTCGTTGTTTGTTACAGTTTCACACTCCAGTGTTGCCATTGTCACTATGTACCAAGGAGAAAGATTTTGCTCCTTTTGGAATTTCACTCCTTTGATTGGATTCACAATTTGAGAGATAACTGTATGTTTTTCCATGGAGCAAGTTGCTTATGTACCTCAATAGAGAATTCATATGGTACGCCTGTTTCTACATGCTGTTAGTGGGTAGATTTAAACTCACTAGTAATGCACTATGAAAGGCTTATAGAACAGGCGCCACAATGGCTCAATGACTTGACAGGATTGCTGTCTGCCCATATCATTACATCTGTGGCTAAGTGGATTTCTCCAAGCTTGCATGGGACTCTTGCCAGGTTGAAATTACCACTTAAAAAAAACCCAAGGAATCAACAGGTAAGTGCTTAGCAACCAATGGAGCTAGTGCAAGTTTTAATTGATAAATAGTACATATGCAATATTTTCATGTAAGTTAACAGTCCAGAGTCTTTTTGTTTCTTGGTACATTCAGAGATTCCTCTCCAATTATAATGGTACAATTAAAAATCTATTTTTAGTTCAAAAAAAATCCATGTGATGACATGCATTTGAGTTGAATTTAAATTGTGAGATGTACTATGGCTGTCTTGTTACACATCAGTGGACTGACAATCTAGTGAAGATGGAAAGAAGTAGAATACATTTTTATTAAACAAAAGGTTTTTATAGTTATAAAAGCAAAACTGCTAATCTCAGCTTTACACACATTTGATGGAGAGAACCGCTATTTGTCCAGAAAATGTGTTTCCTGTAAGTTTTATGGCAATTAATATTTTCATTAAAATAAAGCATCATGCAATTTTCTACTAACAGTGATGGCTGATATGTCATACATCCAGCATACTCTGAGTGTGGTCTAATCAGTCTTTTGTACAATTGCAACATGATATCCTGGCTCTTGTACTCAATGCCTTGGCCTATGAAGGCAAACTTACCAAATCCCTTTTTTCACTACCCTAAATTCCACCTGCCACTGCTCTGCTCAAATTTCCAGGCTGATCTATGTCTTGCCATATTCATAGATAGCCTTCTGGTACATTTGGGGTACAGTGAGCCTCTTCTCCCTCCCTCCCTCCCTCCCTCCCTCCTCCTCTCTCCCTCTCCTGAAGGTTAAATGATAAAGCTGTAGCTGTCTCTACTAAATAAACAATACATCCCAGCCTGTTCATTTTAGCTTTAAGAGACTGAAAATAAACTTTGGACACACCACCCAAGAAGCCTGACCAGATGCATGCAAATGAAGTGACTTCAACAGCTCATGTACATCAAATGACATTGTTCCCTCATGCATAGTTCCTTTTTGGAGTAGGCATGTTAGGCAGTGTTGTCCTGGGAGTGACCACTCTTGGTCACAGTACTCATTGGAGTGATGTGTGGATTAGGGTCAGGCAAGAGATTAGAAAAATAAAAAAACAACACACCAGATGCTGGAAATTTGGTGGGGGGGGGCAGGGAGTGGGGGAACAGGAAATACCCAGCAGGAAAAGCAGTATGGAGAGAGAAGCAGTTAGCGTTTTGTGGCTGTGACCCTTCATCAGAATTAAGAAAAATTAAACCAATCTAATTTAAAAACAGATTTTTCAGCATTTTCCATTTTCTAAGCAGGTCAGGCAGCATCTATGGAAAGAGAAGCAGTAAATGTTTCAGACCAGAGAAAGAGAGAAATAAGTTGGTCTAGGTAGCAGCAAAGGTACGGCAGGGCAATGGGTAGAACAAGGGCAATTTCTGTGATAGAGTCTGGCATTCTGGGCAGGTCATGCAGCCTCACAGACTTAGAACCTTAATGTGCTGGCAAACGTCTTCATTAAGCTATTTCGACTCATTTCAACCATTACAGACATTCCTTTTGTTCTACATATCCCTCTACCACCTTTCTCCTACACTGACTTTTACCTCTCTCTTTCCCAGATCAGACCAATTTTCTTTCCATGGGTGCTGACTAACCTGAAACTTTTCAGCACTTTGTGTTTTTTTTGTATGAGATATTAGTTTGCTGCTTCTGTTGATCACTGTTCCTTGCCCTAAAGGGTGCATGGAGCCACATCCAGCCCAGATAGGTTGCCCTGGAAAGGACCATAGTGGGAGGTGTGTCTGGTGTTGGTCACTCCTGGGGCACTGTGGTTTCAGAACACGGTGCCAGACTGGAACCCCTCTAAATCAAGTCCTGGAGGGACCGGTCACTCTGCAATGCTCATTGGCACACTGCACAATGGTCATATTGCACAGTTATGCTTTTGTAATACAACTTTTCAAGTCCTCATGTTGTGAAATCTTAATTAACTTAACAATTTTGGTCCACTGAATAAAGAATTTCTGAGGGTTTTCTTAGTTTTGTCAGCAGATTTGATGTATGATGAATTGCGCAAGTTGTGAATTACTATTAAACCAGCACTGTACAGCATCAATGAACTGTGTAAGAAAATTACATTCATGTGGTGAAATGTACGTCAATCTGCAAGAAATTGAAAAAGACTGGTTTGAGTAAGAAAGTCTCTGAATTAAACAGTTTAAGTGCAATCCTACATGATGACTTAGTACCAAGATTGCCAAATGCAGCAAAATGGACTGTGATGACTGTAAAAATCATAGTGCTCAGCTAATTGGTTAAACATTTACAAAAATGAGCTGGGAAGTGCCAGAAACAGTTAGACATGACTGGAGTAATGTATCCACTGCAAACATTAGTATCACATGTTGCGTCAGCAATGTCATTTGTCCAGGTGAGTATAGAGCGGAACCAGTCAGCACAGATTAGACAGTAATTCACTTAAAGCAGAACTCCTTGATGGTGCACGTTAGCACAATGTAACTTGTGTGTGCAAAGTGCAAGGACTCAAGACATTAAAGATCCAGCAAGTATTTCATTCTCACATTGATACTGAGAAATCTGTTCAGTGTAATATATTACTTTTGCAACCCATTACCTTAAAGCAGCTCTACTTGCCCAAACCATAAGTCTCAGAGGGAGGGGCGCACACACATGAATCACTGTAGGTTTGGAGAATGGATGCTGCATCAATAGATATATTAGAGGCTGATAGGGATCATTTTTTCAGCCATAGGGGAACATGAAGGAAAATACAAGATAGGATCAGCCATGATCTTGTTGACAGAGGGAGCAGGCTTAAGGGGCAGTGTGGCTTTTTCCTGTTCTTCTTGTTTTCCATTGGTTGGAATAGCAAAATGCAGAAGTGATACAGTTTATTTTCAATGAAGCCTTCATCATCATGCTGTAAATTTGTTAAATAACAAATATTTTAAGCATTTTGTTTATGATTACTGTGCCCTGTTAAACATAGATAATCATGCATCCATAATTCACAAATCTCCACTGCCATTTGTCCTTCCCCAGATCTGGTTCAATTACCGTCTATCACTCTTTACTTGTCCTTTGTGTCCTTCCTGTTATTACAAAATCACATGTTGTACTGAAGCCCCATTGTTCAATTACCTCTGGTGCGGTGCAGTTTCTGGATATGGACGAGTGACCCAGATTTCAAACCTCAGAGGCAAGATGCAAGATTCAGTTCTGTAAATCTGGGAATTGGCAAAAGCATCAGCTGTTTATTGAGAAGGATTTCTTTGTTAATGCAGTATGTTGTGACTGGGAAAGTGTTGCCTTGAAAGGGTTGTTGGAGGCAGAGTCAAATGTAACCTTCACAAGACAATTGAATAAATATGTTACATGGTAAGAGCAGGGAAGTTGAACTATATGGTGGATGCTAACTAATGATTACCAAGTGCTGAAAGTTTCTCTTTTATTAGGCTGCTCTTTTAATGAGCAGTAGAAGATATCCTGTGGTCCAAAAATACCCAAAATCAAAACTTGACAATTTTAATGAATCCAGTACATTAAAACTCTGGTAATAGAGTATCTGGTTATTAAGAAATCCAGATGTTCAACTTCTAAACCACCTATTAGTTTGAGGGATGAACCAAGATCCCAGTGTGCGGCTGGGGCTGGGGTCAGACTGTGGGCTGGGTGTACAGCCAGAGCTGCAGTCCAGAATACCAGGGATCGGGAACGTGGATTGGTTTGTGGCTGGAGCTGGGGTCTGGAGAGCTTGTATAGTTCCCCCTCCCCTTAAACTCACTGGGCTTGTTGGAAAATTTTACTGCCATGTAACACGTAAAAACAAAAGTGAACTTAGTGTGTAGGGGATTATTGGGGGTAACATCCAATCGTCCAGAAAATCTGCTGGTCCAGCACCAGAGTCCCAAGGGTGCCAGTTATCTAAGTTTTACTGCACATGATTTTTTAAATTATATTGCCTGGTTTTATTTATTGGCTTGCAAAGCAAAACATATAAATGGAGACACAGTTTATATTTATAATATAAATACCATTTAAAAACACAAGGGGTGCACAAAAACACTACTGATCTATAGTCCAAAGTTTCCTGAAATCTAGATTTATCTGGACATCTCCTGTGTTACACTGATGGTAAACTTAGCAAAGAAGTCTATCTTTCTCTCGACTGTGATTTGGGAAGAAATTTGAAATAATTCACATGCCAAGTTCCAGCTTACTCTTCATGATATTAGTACTCAATTATTTGGCATTTTTACGTGGCAGTCAGAGCGCCAACACAGACTCAGTCAGTTGAATGGCTACCTTCTGTGTTACAGTTCTTTAATTGTGTTTTGTGGGCCAACATCAGAAGGAAATTAGTATAAGAAGTTACTGAATTGTTATAAAATCCCAGCTGATTCACTAGTGGGGTAGACTGAAGGGAACTTGAGCGACTCACTCATTGGGCCTACACATGACTCTAGCCCACATTTTGTTATTGATTCTTAGAGTCCTCTGAAGTTGTCTAGCAACTGTGCAGTGTAACCCAATCTTGGGTAAACACAGGCAATAAATGTCAATGTTACCTGTGTCACCTATGTCGTAAAAGCAATTAAGGAAACAGACTTGCGTGAGTATTCCCAATAAATGCAAGAAGTGCAGTGATTAATTTGTGGAGGTTTTTTATTACTTGTGGTCAATCTTTTTCAACTCAAATGGACCATGCAAGGCTCTGGGTTGGGACATTTGCATCAGTTTACCCTGTGCTTACACTATATACTTTTATTGTGGCAAATCAATAATGCATGTATGGAGCATGCATTCAATGTCCTTCACTGTCCTTCACTGTGTCCGGGCTTCCAGAAGTGAATAGTGCACTGAAACTCTATTCCTGTTCTTCCTTTCAGCCACAGAACATTTTGCTTACTAGTTGCAGTCCACTGGGCAACATTCGGATTGTTGACTTTGGCCTGTCCAGGAGGGTGGATAGCATTGAAGAGATCAAGGAAATTACTGGGACTCCAGAATATGTAGGTGAGTGTCCAGCCACAGCACCTTATTCCCAAAGATCATTTCTGGCTTATTTTAGTGACTAATATTACTGGCAGACTGTTCTTGATTAGTTTAGAATATCCTGTGAAGAATTAAATAATCTATTTTTCATGAATTTTGTGATGATTCAGAACTACAGTAAAACTCCAATAATCAGGTAGGCAGCTAGTAGGAAATCCCAATGGTTCGGCATCTGGCTCACCAGATACTGATTCCTGTGCTCCCTTTTAACTCATTGGGGCCACTGGAAAATTTATTATTCTACTGTATAATGTCTAAAGAGAGAATTAAGCAAATAACATCCAATAGTTAGAAAATCTGTTAGTCTGGCCTAACCAAAGTCTCGAGGTTACCAGATTAAAGCGAGTTCCATTTTTTAAAAAAGTGTATAAACTAGAAATAAATTCCCTAAAGACATTTGCTTAGAAACTTATCCCTAGTCAGCAGTGCTAAATGCACGATGTAGTTGTAACAGCATGTTACACTCAGTTTTTAAATTTTGAAAGCTGAGTAGAAAAATGTTACAGCTACTACCTACCAAAGTGAATTTTTAAACAATCAATGTGTAGCTGCAGCTAATTTAGTAGCACTTAAAATGTTAAACTGAAAATAAAATTGGCTCTAATGCAGAACCATTTTGTACAAGGGGTGAAAGCACTTTACCCAAAGTTGCTACAAAATCAGTACACAGGCAACAGAAAATTGACAAGCAATCAAGAGTAAAATTTTTTTTGTTGTTGATTCCACCAGCTCCTGAAATACTAAATTATGAAGCAATCAGCACAGCAACAGATATGTGGTAAGAGCATAATTTTGCCAGGTTGGCGATTGTACATTTTGACAGTGGACTCCTATTGGATATGAATGTTGGAAAGTCATTGGCAAGTTGTGCTCAGTTTTCTGATATGAATTCTCAGCTTACAAGGCTATCTGCCAAAACACAAAGCCGTGAAGTTGCATCATATATATGTAACCTCAAAAGATTATGAAACAAATCTGTGGAAACGTACTGTAAGCAATAGAGTCATCAGGCCCTTCAGTCTAACTCATCCATGCTGACCAAAATGTCTTTGAGCTAGTCCCATTTGCTTGCACTTGGGCCATTATCCTTCTAAATCTTTTCTATCCATGCACCTATCCAAATGTCTTTTCCT
>JARFYF010000058.1:12594524-12605830 GCA_030265395.1 Rhina ancylostomus | reverse complement strand
CCTCCTCTGATCTCTGAGGCAAGATTCCTTCCAGTTGCTGCCTGTGTTTGTCCTGAGGAAGTATCCTGACTCTAGTCTTGTGTTGGTGTGCTGTATTTGGGTTCTCTGTGAGTTTGCTCAGCATCTCTGTTTAAGAGAGAATGCTACATGGTCCTTTACCCCAGCACATTCAGTGCCATTTATCATAATGTGTTATCATCATTAAATTCAGATTTTTCTTCTAATTTATCCCTTGAATAAGATCCTATCACTTCAGATTTCATGCTCAAGCTATTGGGTTCATTGGTAACACCACATATAATACTATTAATGAAAAATTAATAATCCTAGACATTTTGCAATGCAGTTCTTGCAGTCCAGTAAAGGAAGCACTGTCAATAAGTGATTGTTTTCAATACAATTGCTATGTCACACATTCTCAATGTTGTTTTGCATTCAACTGAATGGCCTGGAAAATCCTTTAGCAACTGTAAAGGTATGTGAAACCAATGTCACATGGGGCACCCAGAGCAGTTGTTTGAAAGGACCCCAAAAATAATATTGTATTGCTCACAAGGTAATGTTCTATTGGGGAAGGTGTGTCAATGCCTATTGTTATCAAGTCTAAATGGGAAATTGTTTTCTGTTGCATTTGATGCAGGTACATGACAGAGATACAGTAAATATTGCTAACTGCTGGTCTTTTAGATTTCTTTCTTATGACCTAGTCTGGAGGACTCAAACCCACCTGCAGATGTTGACCTTGTAGAGGAAATCCAGTAGTCCAGCAATTGCAAGGGGAATGGGTACTTTGTTGGGGGGATGGAGGGCTGTGGGTGGTGGTGGATGAGAGATAGCAAGGGGGACCTAGGGAGGAATGGAGTCGGTGGGCTAACCTAAAGGTTTCAGTGAGGAAGTAGCCTTTCCCTCACCCCCAGCTGTGTGTCCATATTGACATGAACTTAATCAAAAGAAGAAAATTAAAGAAGACACTGGATAGTAAAGGTCAAATTTATCACTGAGACAAAATTTCTAAGCACTCCAGGTCATCAGAAAATGGAGTGTTTCCCTATAGCATCGGTTGAGGCAGACTGGTGTTTTTAATGGATAATTGGATGACAAGTATTGAAAATAGAAAATCTTCCACTTTTATGAAGGTAGAGCAGGTCAGTTCTATTAATTTTGACGATTTGGCAAGGAGCCAGCAGAGTTGATGGACTGAATGGGGCCCCTCTGTCATAAGTATCCAGATAAAATGATCAGGTTCAGGTTCAAATGATGTACACAGGTTTCTACCATCTAGGATGATTATCAGACTATTTTGAGGCAAATTAGACACATACCACATGGTCGTGGTGGATATCAACTTGTGGATCTTTGAGGGTGAAGTAACAACACCAGACATTATTTACTCTGACCTGAATCATTACCTTTATTTCTCTTTCCACGGATGTTGCCTGCCCTGCTGAGTGTTTCATAAACTCATTGAGTCCTACTGCATGGAAACAGGCCCTTCAGCCTAAACTGTCCATGCCAACCAAGTTGCCTACATGAGCTTGTCTCATTTGGCCCGTATCCCTCTAAACCTTTCCTGTCCGTATACTGTACCTATCCTTTTTTTAAAAGTTATAATTGTTCCTGCCTCTACCACTTCCTCTGGCAGCTTGTTCCTCATACCCACCACCCTCTATGTGGAAAAAGTTGCCCTTCAGGTTCCCTTTAAATTCCTTCCCTCTCACCTTAAATCTATGCCCTCCAGTTTTCGACTCTCCCTACCCTGGGAAAAAGACTGTGACATTCACCATATCTATGCCCCTCACAATTTTATATACCACTGTAGGTTACCCCTTGGCCTCCAATGCTCCAGGAAAAAAAAACTCCACCCTATGCAGTCTCTCCTTATAACTCAAGCCCTCCAGATCCAGTAACACCCTTGTGAATCTTTTCTGCGCCCTTTCCAGCTTAATAACATCCTTCTTATGGCTGAGTGTCCAGAACTGTACACAATAGTACAAGGGTGGTCTCACCAACATCTTGTACAGTTATAATACATCCCAACTCAATGTCCTGACTGATGGAGGCAAGCACGCCAAGCACCTTCTTTGCCATCCTGCCTACCCGTGTTGCCACGTTTTTGTTCTCCTAGGTCTCTGTTCTGCAACAGAGCTGCTGCTTCCAGCATTTTCAGTTTTTATTTCAGATTTCCACATCTGCAGTTCTTCTGATAATCATTTGTCATGCTGCCTCACTTTAGCTCGAGAAATGAGGGAAATAGTTTCTTTTGTATTTAGTGTGAGTGCATAGCAGTTGTAAATATTGTTGACTGGAGGCTGTGTATTTCACTTACTTTTGTCAGAACCTGGAGGATATCATCTCACTGGTGAGCTAACATTTCAGAATCGTGAGTCAATATTAGTAATATGTTGATTCATAACTTTTGTCACTGCCTTACATTCAAGAAATACCCAGTGGAGCTTAGAGCCATGAATCTCGTCAACATGGAAGAAGACAAGAATCCTTTTAAATTTAAACCCATGTTGTCAGATTGCTTCTAATCCATTGCAGCACACATAAAGGAAATTGAGGAATTATATGAACTTGATGGGATAATCTGTTCAAGATGATTTAACTTCCTAAAGTCAGAAAAGTGTTGTCATGGTGAAGCGGTAGAGCATTCTCCTCACATATCTGTGATCTTTCAGGCTGTCATTCACAAGTTTTATTTTGCTCATTGAAGGAACTAACCCTGAAAGAGAGCCATCTCAACTTCCTCCACGTAATAGAACAAGATGACTGTTAATTAAGCCAAGGAACATAATCCTCAGTGGGTTTAATGAGAATTATTCTGTGAATCAAACCACTGTTGAGTCAGTGTTAAGATATTCTAATGAGCATCACTTGTACTGATATCTGTATGCTTAGATTCAGTCTATATTTGGAACATAGAACAGTAGAGCACAGGAACAGGCTCTTTGACCCACCACGGAGCCAATTTAAACTAATCCCATCTGCTTGCACATGGTACATATCCCTCTAATCCCTGCTGAACATGTGTCTGTCTAAAACATTTGTGTTGACTTCTTAATACATCAATTCTGCATAAAGCTTCTTAAATACCATGCAGTTTAAAAACAGGAATTTTGCAGCTTGTTAGAACTTGTTCTAAGTAGTTGTGTGTGATCAGTACTGATGCACTATTCATCATTTAGAAGGAGAGTAATGATCCAAAATTGCTGCTTGTATTATTCTGCATTATGAAACTGAACTGTTTCCTTCTTCATTGGGAGAACAGATGATAAACTAACCAAGCTCAAATCCCACTAAAATGGGACACTTGACTCCTTAATAAACACTACCACTTTCCACATTAACTCCTGCTGGAATATGGCCATCGGGTCTCAACAGTTTTGAGACGTTGTCCATTTCTCAAGTGTGTGGTAACATGCTAATCTAGCTCAGTCAGTTTTCACCTGGAACCCGGCATTAAATCCAAAACAAAAGGTCACAGGATGGCATGAAATCAATATTTTGAAAGGATTGCTGGATTAACCCCAGAGACAATGAATGTATAGTTTTCTCATGAGAAAAAAAATGCAATTGTTTGGACATTAGGTCTGGAATTACCAATCTTCTACATGCTATGTGACCTAAATTCAATGAAGAATGAAACCCTATTGAAAATCGAGCAAGTTGCACTATTGTTTTATCTTTGGAACCTCCTGACGTGCCAACATTAGGAGGATCCTGAACTTGCTCAAAGGTTCCCAACAAGCGCAGGGTGTGGCTGGATGCCACTTCTATAAGTTTCAGTCAGACATATGGTGGCCACACCACTCACAGCCACTCAGGTCTTCATAGTGTAACTGAAAGGAGAATGTCCTGGTCCCAGGCTAGCATTAGGATCCCTGAGCAGGTCAGACCACTGTGCCTGGGATGACCTGTTGAAGTTAACATTCCCTGCTTCTACCCCTTTTCTGAACCTCCATCCACCAATCTGTCACCCAACCTGTCCTCCACATCTCCCAACAACTGACACCACAACCGATGACCACCAACTCTCTCAATCTGACCAATGACCTACACCCAACTACCAATCCCTGACACCTAAATAACTTCACTTGCTTTGGAGAGAGTGAGGAGGATGTAACCTTATTTGGTGTGCTGTACATTTCAGATCTCACTCCTGTCTCAGCTACTCCACCTCTGATCCATAATCACACCCTACCACCATCACCCACAGCCAACCCTCAGCCAGACCACTGACTCTCACCCATACCTCTGGTCCTCTCTCCTCTTCATCCATATGATCATCCCTGGTTGATTTGCTCTGCACACATTGAACCACATGGCCAGAATGTTCCCCAAAAGTACAGAGCACGGATAGATCAGGGGTAATCTCCAATTTCTGAATTGGTTGAGATGGCAGCAGGGACAATAATAACTGGTATCAGTTCTCCAGATTTAGTAGAGGAAAATGAGCTGAGGTTGTTAATGTTTGTTCAATTTCCACTGAAAAGATAAAGAAAAATATATGGGAGAATCATGGCAATGGAACTAATGGCTGACCCTTCTGTAGTCAACTGAGGCCCAGTGGTAGCACTCTCACACCTGAGGCAGAGGTTTGGAGTTCACTCCAGTAACCTGAGGACAAGAATCTAGGCTGATGAAATGTTATACCAAGGACCTGTCTGATCTTTTGATGTTGTTCTGAAGAAGAATAAGTGGATTATCCCAGGTACCCAGCCCAATATTTATCCCCTAACTGACATCACCAAATAAAAGACCTGGTCAATATCACTTTGCTGTTTGTGGCAGCTTACTGTGTACAGATTGACTACCACTCTCCCTATAGTTTAGCAGTGGCTATGCTTTAACAGAACTTTATAGGCCATGAAATACAGAGTGATTTTCTGAAAGGGACATGAAGGCTGCTATAAAAATGAAAACCTTTCTTTTTTCAGAGATTTAGCAAATTTTTGCTTTGTTGTGACTTTCCATTCATTTGAAGTTTGGGTATGATTGATCTACGTGCAGCAGTGATTCCCTTAAAAATTAAAGTAATCTGCCTCCACACATCATTGTAAGGAATATGTGAATAATAAGTCTAACCATTAAACACTTTGTCCAATGAACAATTTGTCTTGTAGTGTATGCTGGCCTTCCCAAGATTAATAATTTAGAATCATTTTGAGGCATTGTTTAGACCAGACCACAGCAATGTACATAATTAAAGGACAAATTGCTTGTCAGAAGACCTTTAGCTTTTGGTATGGGGGAATCTTCCAGGAACAGCTGTATCAAATTCTGATGGCCCTCAAATCACAGAACCTGAGGAACCAGTGGAGTCCACTTTCGATATCCATGGCTTGGAGACAGTTTTGAGATTTGTTATGGTAGGATTGAGGTAAAAGATGACAAAGCCTCAAATGTGGATCCATACAATGAGGCAGAATACATTTTACTGGTCTCTGCATTTTCAAGTTATTATTCTAGAGCCATATCATGTGAGATCACTATGGTTAATCATTAACCTCTCTAAATGACTGTATATTAAGTATAACCCCAATTTCCACATGCATATAACATTCCTTTAATGTTACATTACTAAGTACTGACTCTTCATTAATTGAAAATACACGTTTTTGACCATTAGCAGTGAACTGATCTGGAGTTGATCAATTATATTCCCTTTTGGGGTGTGTGGAGGCAACAGTGGCTGACTTGACTGCTGGAGCTTGTCAGCGAACTCCAGGGTTCAGAGCTGGGATCTTCAAGGCCTTTAATACTGTGCCTCACATTAAATGTTTCTTACAGACTAAAAGAATGCTGTCTGGAAACTTAGTAACACCAAGAACAGGAAATAATGAGGAGAAAGTGTTTTGCTTTATTCTGTAAACAAACACAATAAAACAGAGCAAATACAGTAGTTGGCTTCCTGCACTCAATTCAATTTCTAATAAATTGATGCAAGGTCATCAGCCTGAAACATTAACTCAGTTTCTCTCTCCACAGATGCTGCCTGACCTGCTGAGTGCCTCCATTTTCTGTTTTATTACATCATTTATTTCTTTATCCAGGCACCTTTGGTCAGACCTATGATTTTAAAAATTAGCATGGAAGGAGACGTGGCTGCCTCTATATTGGCTGCAAACACATTGTCATCATTCACGTTATCCATGCTGACAAACAATTAAGTGAGAAACATCGGTGGCTCTGAAGCCACGAAAGATCACTCCTTACCGTGCTAGTTTGAATACCAATCAAGGAGAACACCACAATGTCCCAACAAGATTTTCACTCAGGTTATTTTTTTTAATTCTGGGCTTCCTATTATTCATTTGTCATTTGCTTAATCCTTTGAAACATGAATTGTCAATAGAATATTATCCATTTTTCTTTGGAAGTCAAATTGACTCGTAGTCTAAAATCATGTAAGCACATGGTACATCATATCAGATAGATGATTGTCAAGTGGGGAGGAATCAATTTACTGTATGACATCTGGACTTTATAAGCCCTTTGCTTTTGGCTCGGAGTTTGCAAATTCAATTCCACTGGAGGGCTATATCTTGGTAAATTTCTTCCATGTATTTTTGTAAGGGTATATAATATACATATATATATATTCTCAATGTACTGTAAAGCTAAATCACACAAACAAGAACAATTTGCCCAGTATGATTGTAATGCTAGTCTCACATGCATTTATGTCAATTATTGGTCTATTTCCATTGACATCGCTTTGTATCTACAAGAACTCAGGCATGTCAGTATTTTAAGAAAACTTTGGGTTTAATTACAGTTGATCAAGTCAGTTCAAGCTGGACCCTCTACAATATTAGTAAGTTGCTTCCTTGAGATTATGTTCAAACATTGGATGAAACTCTTATCTCAATTTTCAAAGACAGTTAAAGTGGGTTAACACTGGATTTAAATTAATAGTATCAGAAACTGGATTTTCCTTTGTGACCAATTATGATACCACATATCTGTGGGCAATGTGGCCCATTTTCTATTGAAAGTGAGATGTGAATAACAGTTGGGGACATAGAATGCAAGTGGATTTTCTTTCCTGGCTCCTTTGTGCATCTAATGTGGAAGATGGAGAACCTCAGACATGCACAGTGGTGAACAACAACTGGATATCACTTCTGTGATTTTCATTCATACTGGGATCACACTGTGCACTGGTCATACCTGCCAAAGCAGCTTCCCACATAATAGTGAAACTTGAATTAGAGGGGATCACACAACGTAGGTTTCAGTCTGTAACATGGGTTCCCTTTACATTAATTACCAACCAGTTCTCTGTCCAGTCCACCAGTTGTACCACTCTCCATTCACCCTCTCAGGCTTGCCTGACCTGAATCCACTGATCACCTCAACACACTCGTCATCCAAGCCTTCTCCATCCGTCACTTAATTAAATCGCCCTCCCCTCTCCAGTCACCACCAAACATATTCCAATCAATGAGCTGAACTCCCCGCTGCCCCCCCCCCAATCAGTCAAAGCCAGTGATCTAAATTCTATGATCACCTGACTCACCTGGGCATAGGCAGGAATGCGATCCTGATCAGATGGTTCATGATGTTATTGAAAGGCAAAGCTGAGAATGGAGGGGCCGAGTTTTTCACTCCTGCTCTTAATTTGCATGTTCGTAATCACCCAATCACTAAACGTTCAACAATCAGCCAACTGGACACACACCTCAGTCACTTAGCCCCAAAACGACACCACTCAAACATTCTCCAACCACCATCACCCAAACCCCTCCTCATCCAGCAATCGTTCAACTAAGCACACCCCCAATCAATCAACCAATAGCCTACCCCTCTCTGCCAATCAGTGAACACAAAGCTCCCCTGTTCCCAAACTGGCCTCTCTCTACCAAATCTCTGGACTCAGTCATGGGCTGGACTTACCTGATTCCTTTATGTGCTCTGCACTGGGGTTAGGCCAATTCAATAGCAGATAATGCTTTGAACTTCAGCCCTACTGAATTCCATGTACCAGGCTCATAACCAAAATGGACACAGATCCACCATACTGACTAGCTAATACACCATTGCAGATGGCAAGAAACTTCTAGCCTGTTAAGTCTAGAAAGTGCCCTGGGTTTGTTTTTTTTTACTGAAACAATTGCTTAGAGAAAATTTTATACACCCTCATAAAAAAATTACCTACAGTTAATTACAAACTGGGGAAGATTTGATTCTAGTTTATCAGGGACTCCAAATATGTGCAAAGAATGAGACTAAAACTGTGGACTCCATTGTTAAGTTTCCCTGACAATTGACCAAGTCCTATGTTTTGAGATAAAGTTCTTATTAATTCTACAATTACAGCAGGACAGACTGGGTTAATATTGTTTCTGTGTTACTTTTGTTACTGTGTTTCTGTGTTTCCCAAAGGCCAGTCACAACTATCAGGCCTCATCAGGCAATATGTGAGCATAAAACTGAAGGGCAGTCCTTCCATTCTTCTGAAACCATGAAGCCTCCAGTGGAACTGACTGTTAGGAGAAGTTCCTGGAACATCTCTTGAGAAACTGTGAGGCACTACAATACACTCCACAGGATTTGCCAATGCTAACAGCAGTGTCCAGTGCAGCATATCAATGGCACGCCTATACAAAAGTCAGAAAAGAGATGAAACATAGGAGAAGAAGCCCTTTGATTTTCACCTACCTCCCTGTTGGACACTTGCTCGGTCATCCTCATGGTGGGGACTTGGAACATGAGGAATTGTAAGCATAGGCCTGTGTTCTATCTGAGCCAAAGGGTCCCAGTGAGCCACCCTAATGTGATTTTTTTTAAGTTACATCTAATCTAACCAGTTTGCACATAAGAGATTATTGCATTCACTGATACCAGTTTAAAAAATGTTTAATTTTAACATCACGCAGCACAATACTGACAGAAAATGTTAATTAATTGTGAATTAAAACAATCTCGCACACAAATGAAAAGCAACAGAAATGGGTGAAAATAGTTGAAAATGGGAAAAATAATTCTGCCTATCTATTGCTTCTTATAATTTTATATCATTCTATTAGGTCACCCCTCAGCCTCCTTCACTGCAGCGAAAACAAACCCAACCTCCCTAATTTCTTGCAATACCTACAAGTCCTCCAATCCAGACCATATCCTGATAAAAAGTCATTAATCTGAAACATTAAATCTCTCTCCACGGATGTTGGGTGAGTTGCTATCTCTGGAATTTTATGCTTTTATTTCATTTGGTTTCTTGTTAATACTGCCCTGTGATTTCAACTTAGTCACTTGCCTTGTTTCTGGGCACAGGAAATGGCCCATGTTCCACACTGATTCATTGATATCCTGGATTGCAGTGACCTTGAGTTCGTTGCTCAATATGCCTACCTCGTAGCAATTGTCAGCACAGAAGCCACGAGGCTGGACGATGCAGGAAGTGCAATTCCACACCTTATTTAGGTGGACATCCTCTTCCAACACTAACTTAGTTAAGTTTTTGGAGTCAAGTGGAATCTGCACTTTGCCTCAGCAGGAGTCCTTGATAATGACGTTGGTGCTAAGCAGTGTTTTATCACCCATTACTCTTTTTGATAAGTGGGAACCTCTCATTGAAAATAAAAGGCCTCCACATCAAGTTACCAACGAACAACAATTGCACACAGAAACCAATTCAACATACCAAGTCAGAAGGAAATTTAGACTAGTATTTATGAATTTACAATCTCACTGTTTTCCAGGTTAATGGTGCTTTATACAGCATACACCTTTCTGGCAATATATCTTTTTATGATAAACTGTGTTGGTGGTGAGGCCAGAACTAAAGAATGCATAGAGTGGCAATACTTCCAGATTATGTGTCCCAAGTGTAACCACCCCATTAAACACTAGCCACATGAATTGACCCATAATAAATATTATAAAATGTCAATCTATTTGCCAATATCCCTAATGGATTATTGATAACTTTTCAGTTCACTGGTACTGGAGAATGGAAACTTCACTTATTCCAGGGACTATTATAAAGAATTATTTCCCTTCATCACAAGAAAACAAGAAAGCCTTCTCCACTGTTCGGTATGATCAGGGCTGATCGATGTTGGCCTCAACTCCTCTTCTGTGTCATCACATTATCATTTAATCAGATCAAGTATAATAAATGAGTGGAACTTCCATTCTTTTCACATGAGGCTAATTTAATCAACAATACTTTGAACCTGGTGACTGGGTGGTGAAGCAATTGATTAAGGTAATTATATTACTAGCTAGATATACTAATGAATTGTGCATGTGCACATACAGTGGAACCAGGAGTCTTTTTACAATATATTCATTCACAAGATTTTCCTTAAACCGAGGAGGTAGTTTTGAGTCGATCGTATTAATGGACCTGAAGCCATGTATAGACTTGGGTAGGCTGGGTTCGGTTTCCCTGGAGCGAAGGAGGCTTATAGAGGTGGCCTTATAGAGGCTTATAAAATTATGAGGGGCATAGATACCGTAGATAGTCACCGTCTTTTTCCCAGGCTCGGGGAGTCTAAAACTAGAGGGCATAGCTTTAAAATGAAAGATGAAAAATTTAAAGGGGATCTGAGGGATGTATTTTTCCACACAGAAGGTGGTGGGTATATGGAATGAGCTGGCCAAGGAGATAGTAGAGGCAGGTACAATTATATCATATCATTTTTTAAATTCCAAAATAAACTTTATTCATAACAAAAGACAAACTCTATACAATTATAAAACAGTGCAAGCCTTTACATTCTTATACAGATCATTCATTAGTGTTATCTTTTTATATAAAAAACAGCACCAATGCCACTCGTGGATCCCTGGGGACTACCCAGTCCCATATTTACGATATTTAAGGGCTTTCTCGCCTGACCCCACCCTTCCCTCTCCAGTGGCAGAAGAACCCTAAACTCTAGTCCTTCCCCACCAAGCCTTTGCATTGGCTGCACCCAGCTTCAGGGCATCCCTCAGCACGTACTCCTGCAGCTTGGACTGTGCCAGTCGGCAGCGTTCCCCTACGGACATCTCACAGTGCTGGGAGAACAACAAGTTTCGGGCAGACCAAAGGGCGTCTTTCACTGAGCTGATGACCGTCCAGCAGCAGTTGATATCCATCTCTGTGTGCGTCCCCGGGAACAGTCTGTAAGTCAGAGAATCCTCTGTTACACAGCTGCTGGGGATGAACTGTGACAAGGACCCCTGCATCTTTCACCACACCCTCCTCACAAACCCACAGCATATAATTTTTTTTAACAAAATAAACTTTATTCATAATAAAATAAACTATATACAATAATAAAACAGTTCAAACCTTTACATTCGTG
>JARFYF010000058.1:12565913-12582824 GCA_030265395.1 Rhina ancylostomus | reverse complement strand
AGACACATGCTCTCAGCCAGCTTAAATAAACTTCCAAAAAGTCAAAACTCACCCTCCACATTTTTGTATGTTAAAAGATGTAATAATTAGCCTAATTCAAGCTCTTTTAAAGTTTTGTTATGCAGTATATTTATTCAATCATATAACCAAGACTTTGAATATAACCTTGAGATTTAGCAGCCCATTTATCTTCTTCTTCTGATGCCGTCCCTACCAAAACTGACAACACATCAGTATGTTTAAAATTTTTCTTGTCTTTGCAGTGCCCATTTAGTTTACTGGCCAAAACCTTGGACTCACTAAATTAACAATACCGACTTTTCTAGTACAACTCTCATCCTGCAGTGAGAACTAACTTTAAATAAAAACTAAAAACAGTGGGAATGATGGGGCATCTGTAGAAAGGGACAGAGAGTTAACATTTCAGGTCGAAGACCCTTCATCAGTTTACTTTACCTCAGTGCACACACACTACACACACTAGAAGTTGCTCTGCTGGCTGCACTGCATCTGTGCTTTTCTTTCCTGCGAGAGTTATACTCGTTGAAACCAGGGAGAGGTGAATCTTTGGAATTCTCTGGCTAGGAGGGGTGTGCAGACTCAGTTGTTAAGTATATTCAAAAGTTTGACAATCTTACTCGAACCTGTTACAAAATTATTGCTGAGAATTCAGTTTAATTGTATTTAACAACTGAATTCAGAAAGCACTTTATTCCAGGCACCCAAAGCAAACTCCCACTCCCTTCCCACCTAGTTCTCCATATCCTGTCTAAAACAAAGTTTCTGTCCATAACATTGATCAAATCAGGCATAATCAAATGACATAAAACCATCTCCATTGCAAAATATTTACAATAACCAGGTCCAGAATCAGTCAACCATGACATCTATATGATTAGATGCTATCAGTAACATCTGATCACATCACATGGTAGCACAGGAAGTTTTAAAGGTTACAAACAAGGCAATCCTTCTAACAGTCATACTGCTTCCATTTCAGGTACTTATTTGCCAGATGTATTGTCAATGATGTAATAAAACAATGGATTTCAATGTAATTTACAAATGTTGATGATAACATAAATTTCCATTCATATTCGGAGAAATGGAATGAAATGTTGGAGCTTTGATGAAAAGCTGGTACAAAGAGCAAAATATTTTCTCTGCCAACTATTGCCAACAAAAATGTGAGAAATGGGGCTCACACCCTAACAACTCTTCTAAAAACATATGTGTGATTAATCTAAATTAATGCAGAAAAGTGACACAGCATAAAAATGAAATTATTTTCCAGATGCCTGTGTGTCAACTTTATGTGGACATTTTGTTGATAGGTCACCATTACATAGATTAGGGTCCACCAGTCTCTTCATTCTCTGCACTCATTCAAGATACAAGACTTGCATCTGTCTAGTGTATTTCACATTCCACTTCGGATGTACCAAACAATTTGACAAACAACAAGGTATTCTTTTGAAATATATTTGCTGGAATAATGTAGACGACCAGTCTTCATACAGCAAGCTCCTAGAAAGAGGTGCTGCAAATGTGTGAGCTTGGGAGACAGCACAATGGGTTTCAATAATTTTGAGCTAGGAGTAAATATTGGCAAAGGATAACACTCTTGCACTTCTTTGAAAGAGTGCTTTGTGAACTTTTACACCTAGTGGAAAGAGGATGAGACATTTCATTTGAAAGAATGTCCCCAGAATGTCACCCTAGGGCTTGTCAATGGAGTGGACCGTTTTACTGAACATGCAGATAATATGTCAAACCACAGTCGATTCCAATTACCAATCCACTTAACACTTCAAGCCTCACTTTCAGATTTCATCAAGAAACTGGAAACAAATCCATTAGGTGTCTCTGTTCGTTTTTCCCAACACTGACGCAAGGTAGTAATTCTTGGTAAAGTACTTTAGATGCTTCCCCTGCCCCACCCAGATTTAAAATCCAATACCACTTTCAAATGCCTTAAAGGCTTCCAAACTTTTGATCATTCCGACAGTGAAATAATATAAGATTATGAGCGACGCTGTGGCACAGCTGATAGAGCTGCTGCCTCACAGCTCCAGTCACCCAGCTTGAATCCAGCCCTGTCTGTTTGAAGTTTGCACATTCTCCCTGTGACCATGTGGGTTTCCTCCCCAAATGCCCTAGTTTCCTCCCACATCCCAAAGACATACAGGTTGGTAGGTTAAGTGGCCACTGTAAATTGCCACTAGTGTGCTAGTATGTAGGTGAGTTCTACAACTTGGGGAGATTTGTTGGGACTATAGGGAGAATGAAAAATGGGATGAGTGTGGGATTCATGTGAGTGGGTGTCACAGAAACCCTTTGGCCCAATAAGCCCACAGTTTACGATCTATTCCTAATTATTTCCAAGATCTGATTAAAGAGGAGAGCAAGAAGGTGGTTAATCAGAAGATGAGATGGTGTTCTTCAAGTTTTTGTTGAACCTTATTACAACAGGAGACACTAGACAAATGGAAGAGGTCAGAGATGGATGGCGATTGAAAATGGTGAAGGGGAAGATGCTGGAAATCTATTTGAATCTGATTATTCCAGGACGAAGGTTGCTTAGCAAAAGGGAAGATGGAATTTAATACCGAGATGATGCATTTTGGCAGAAAGCGTGGGGAGACACAAAATAGACTAAAGTGCATGCAGGAAAAGGGGGACCTGGGGGATCTTCTTTGAAGGGGACAATATATATATATTGAGAGGGTAGTTAGCAAAGAATAGAGAGTTTTGGACTTTAAGAATAGGAGACACCGAGTTCAAAAGCAGCCAAGTTAAGCTGAACATTTATTCAGCTCTGATAAAGCTAAATCTAGGATGAGGAAGGATAAAGAGATTTCATTATTAGTCACATAAACATCAAAACATGCAGTGAAATGCATCTTTGCATGGAGTGTTCTGGGGGTCAGCCCACAAGTGTCACCACGCTTCTGGCACCAACATAGCATGCCCACCACCGCTGAACCCGTATGTCTTTGGAATGCGGGAGGAAACCGGAGCACCCAGAGGAAACCCACACAGAGAAGGGGAGGACGTACAAACTCCTTACAGACAGCGGCCAGAATTGAACCCGGGTCACTGGCGCTGTAAAAGCATCACGCTAACTGGTACGCTACAATGCCCGCTGTCACACTACCATGCCTGCCATCCCAGAGAAGCTGCAGAAATTTTCCAAGGATGAAGAATTTTAGCTGCAAGGTGTGGATGTAGATGCTGGGTTTGTTCTCCACGAGGCAAAGAAGGCTGAAGGAAATTTGAAAGAGGTGACAGGTTTACATAAAGTTGATGGTGGAAACCTATTCCCATTCATTGATGCTGGAAGGACTGGGGTCAGAGATTTAGGGTTTGGGGAAGAGATAGAGGAAGAAGTGAGAAAGAACTCTATCACAGCAAGTAGTAACAACCTGGAACTCACTGCCTATGAGGGTGTTGGAAGATGAGACAATCAACAAATTCAAAAGGAATTAGTCAAGGCTCTTGACTTGCTGGATTATGGGAATAGGATTGGCTACATTGCTCTACAGAGAGCAAGTATGGATTGATGGGTTGAATGGCTCCTTTCCGGTCTATGACACTATGTCTAAATCCCTCCAGTGTAACAACAAGAGTATTTGAAGAGTTTAAGAAACAAGGAAAAAGTTTAAATCATTTCAATAGCTGTGCAGCTGCTTGCACCAAGTATAAATAACTGCCCACAATCCCAGTAGTAGAGATTAAGTACAGTGAAGCAGAATTAAAAATGACACTGATATTTTCCATTAAGGTCAGCACATTGATACCTCTGAGACAATTGGCTTTATTTCCAGCTCTTAGCATTCACGGGGTTTCCTTATACATGTGCTTCAAGTCATGGAAATGCCAAATATCCAAGTACAGCTATCATGGCCATAGCTGTGTCAGATTAAAATATTCAGGAAAAGGAAATTGTAAAATGTATCAGCAGCATACGACTATTTAGGGCTAATGTTTAACCGCTGGATCGCATGCATTTTCTTCCTTTTTAATGTTCCTTTCAAAACCATATGTGGAAGTATTTTTCTCTTAGGAACAGAAAGGGCTAATAATTGTAACCTTCTGATTCTACTTGAGTCAAGGGAGTACTTCTCACAGAGACAATGCCTTAGCTAAATCCTTGTAATCGATAATAATAAGACAGTTTGCTTAACGTTAAAAAGACTCATGGTCTCACAGAAAAACTAAAGCAATAAATTATATTTTCAGAGATTAAAACTAAATCAATTTACTGCCAAACTCTTAAATCCTGAGCTGTGATCTGATTTGTTTTGCTTCATTTTATTTTTTCTTTGGTCAATTCATTGTGGTGTAGACATTGATAAATGACACACATTCATAATTCAGTTCTTGTGCTATCTTAGTTAGTTATAGCAGGGTAGTGGGTAGTCAAGTTAACATGGCAATCACATCATATTAGATAAGCCTGCAGAACGTCACTGAGATATCAGCTTTAGAAAACTGGGCCTTGTTTGTGTTTGGTGCCATTCAAGAACCGCAGAGAATGGAGGGAGTCTGATAAAGGTGCGACTCTGCCTGAATGAAATACAGGCAGTAAGTAGTGTAAAACCATACCAGTGTTACAGAGCAACATCATTTCTCAAGTCCTGGCTGTAAAGCACATTAGGGCAAACTAAGTGCATGGAAAGAGTTATATAAATAAAAGTGTTTATTTTTCTTTAAAGAGCATACTTTTCCAGCGATGTACACTGGTTTCATCACTTCAGGGATACCAGAATGGCTTTATTCTGGTAGTGGAACAAACCATTAGAAATATAAAGTTTCTTTATATTTCCCTCATCTCAACGTGTCACACTTGTCCTGCACTATTATCCCACTGATGAGAGCAGAGAGGATATGGCTCTACCTGAGAAAATATTCATTAGGTCACAACTGGCCTTATGTGTGCAGTTCAGGTCACCGCACCATAGGAAGGATGTGATTGCTTGGAGAGTCGGGTAGAGGAAATTCACCGGGATGTTGCCAAGGACGGAATGTTTCAGTTATGAGGAGACACTCCAGGGGGTGAGGCTTGTTTAACTTGGAGCAGAGGAGTCCGGGGATGGGGGGAGGTGGCGGACCTGATAGAAGTATACAAAATTATGAGAGGCATAGACAGGAAGGTAGTAGAAAACATTTCTCCACCAGAGTAGAGATGTCCAAAACTAGAGGGCACTCGGGTTTAAGTTAAGAGTCAGAAGGATTAGAGGGGCTCTGAGGAAGATTATTTACATCCAGAGGGTGGTTGGAATCTGGACCACACTGCCAGAGGTGGTGTTGGAGGCAGAGAGTCCAACAACATTTAAGTAGTATCATGATAAGCACTTGAATTGCCTAGGCATAAAACACTACTGGCCAAGTGCCAGTAAATGGAATTAGTATCGAAGGGTGTTTGATGATTGGCACAGTCATTGTGGATCAAAAGGCCCATTTTTGAGCTGAATAATTCTGCGATTCTATAACAAGAATTTGCTTACATGTAGATGTCTAACCAATCGATCACTGCATCTGCAGCAGGGCAGGCTATCCTACTAAATTTAACAAGAGTCCTGTGATTGACAATCTTATGCAATTTTCGAGTCATCTACAGCATTTGTACCTTCACTTTAAGCCCCATGCAATCATGCCACTATGAATCCTCTGATAACTTTGACTCCATGGCTGGTGTTCACATACTTCTGAGCACAAAAGAAAGCACATGCAAGCACCACAAGGAGCCAGACAGTGCACCGAGATCAGGGGAAGAGAGCATAAAGAGGAGAGAATATATCAGAACCAGTTGGACATCCTGCAGACCACATGGTAAATATGCTCACTATCTTTAACTATTGTAACAAATTTGAGGTACTAGGTTGGCAATAGCAGTGTCTCCCAGAAGACTACCTGCTTCCCCCACCGTTAGAGACTTATTTATGCCTCCAAATATCTGGATGCATTAGAGTATCACCCTAGAGGTGTTAATAATGAGGCTTCTTTGTGGACTGGGCATCAGGAATAATATCGCATTTCCATCTGAATGGTCAACAACACTTTGGTGAGATGAGGCCAGAAACAAGCCATTAAGTTGCTTTACTTTGCAGTTACTGTTATAACAGGCTTCTTCTTACTTTAGCTTAAATTTCTATTCATAGATTCATAGAATTGTACAGTATGGAAACAGGCCCTTCGGCCCACCACGTCCATGCTGGCCTATACTAATCCCACTTGCCTGTATTAATTCCATATACTTCTATGCTTTCCTTATTCAAGTACCTACCCAGATACCTCTTAAATGTTGTTGTTGTTTCTGTCTCCACCACTTCCTCTGGCAGCTCATTCCAGACACCAACTACTCTTTGTGTGAATAGTGTACCCCTCAGATCCCCTTTAAGCCTTCTCTCTCTCTCACCTTAAACCTATGCCCTCTAGCTTTAGACACCCCTATCACTGGAAACAGAAACAATCTATCTTATCCATGCCTCTCAGAATTTTATATACCTCTGTCATTCTATATTCTTAGTTTATTCTTCCTCCATGGTCTGCGAGTTGGAAGAAATTGTACCAGGATCAACACAATGACAAAGTAACAGGAATAAGAATATTCATGGAAATTTATCATAGTCATGGAAGTCATTCAACCCATTGCGTCCAGGCTAGTCAAAGGTGGACTTGGGTTTAATTGGACTGCCCACACTTAGTCCACAACCCTGCGGGTCATCCATGTCATCCAAGTCTTTTTTAAATGTAGTGAGGGTTTCTACCTCTGCCTATTCAAGCAGCAAGTCTCAGACCCCCACCAATGAGGGAAGTATTTATTTTTGGACAGCCCTCTGATCCTTCCGGCAATTCACTAATATCCCAAAGTACCATCGTAGTACTTTGAATTCTACCTCCAGACCATTAATGTCTGGTTTACTGATCTAGTCATGCAGCAACACTTTCATACAAACAAAATAGAGCATGGTGCACTGTCCTGGGTACTAACACATGCTTTTCCATCTCAGCAGCCCTTGCTGAGCTCTGATGGCTTTATTTTTAATTTATAACCTAGCCACAAGCCTTCTTTCTACACTAGCTCGCTCACACTAACCTCTGACACTTAGCATGCTGACCTCTGACGGGTGGCTTTGTGCTTCCAGTGGACAGGATGTTAAAGCCATGACCTTTGACCCTATTCTCTACCCAGGGGCTGCCTGTCAAAGCTGCCGATTACACTGAATATCATTCTAAGTGAGAGCTCCAGGAAGCCTAAACTCAGCAGATGTCAAAAGGATAAGGCATTCCAATGTTTAATGTGTTAAAATTTCCTGGAAAGTGTTTTAATAAGACCCCAGTGTCTAGTTTCCAATTCTCATCTGCAGAATATATCTGTTCTCAAATTTAAAGGCAATTCATCTTTTGATTTTGCATCCATCCATCCTTATGCGGAAGTCTTTAAGCTCCTGTTTGGCACTTCACTTATGACCAAATCTCTTATGTGGGAAATTACAAAGTAAAGTTCCCCATATCACACTCCATCCTCCAACCAACTAAAGCCAGGACTCAAAGCTTTGTCTGTAATCAGCAGAAGTCTATATTTATAATGACTGGAAGAGGTTTAGATTTAAAACAACCTGATAGTGTCAATATTTTTTGGAGAACAGCCTCTTTACTCTTTGAAGTTAACATCTCATTCCTATGCAACTTCTCCATGTGTTGTATTCAGTAAATTTGGGACAGCATCAGCCTTCCCTCAGAAAACCTGACTAGCTTTGAACTTTGGAGCTCTGAACAGGCCCAAATAGGTGCAATTCCCTTCTGCGGAAGTGGGAAATGAGAGAAACCCAGAGCTGTAGTTGTGGTCACACCAATCAGGCTACAGACATTTGAACATGTGACTTAGGAGAGGAGCAGGCCATCTGATCCGGCAAGACTACTTGGACTTTCAGCAAGATCATGGCCCATTATCTCCATATCCCCGATTCCCTCAATATCCAGAAATTTATTGATCTCTGCTGTGAATGAATCCGGTCACAGCCCTCCAGGGTAGAGATTTCCAAAGATTCACTGCCTTTTGAGTGACCTTGTCTTCATCCCTACCACTTGTTCTGAGACCTTGAACCATACTTTTAGACTCTTCAGCCATGGAAAACCTCCCTGCATCCACATCCATGTTGAGCACTCTAAGAATTTTGTAAGCTTCAATGAGGTCACTTCTCAATTGAACAGACATCTTGTAGCTGTGACACCATATTCTGCATCTGTTATTGCTTTTCCCCTGTACTACCTCGATGTACTGATGTTGTGAAATGATCTGTATGGATAACATGCTAAACAAAGATTTTTCACTGTGCCTCGGTACATGTGACAAAAATAAACCAATTAATAAACTCATAAGAACATAGGCCTAGTTTACTGACTCTCTTCTCATACAGCAAACCTGCCATCCCTGGAATCTATCTGGTAAATCTTTGTTGCACTCCTTCCATGGTAAGCATATTCCTTTTTAGGTAAAGAGACCAAAATTGTATAAAATTTCCCAGGTGCAGTCTCACTAAGATCCTATATAATTGCAATAATATATCTTTACTTTTATGCACAACATCAGTCGCCTTCCTAATTGTTTACTGCAGTTAGTTTTCAGAGATGTGTGTACAAGAACACCAGGATTCTTGTGAAAATCAGCATCTTCCATTTCAACTACACTCTTTGTGCACCAATATGGATGACCTCACCTCTTTCAACATTGCATTCTATCTGCTAACTTTTTGCCCACACACTTCATTGTCTATGTCCCCTTGAAGCCTCTTTGTTTCCTCCTCTGTACTTACAATCACACCAACTTTTATATCATCAGCAAATTTGGAAATCAGGTACATGGTCCCATCAGGCAAATGGGTGAAATAGATTTGAATGAAGGGGGCTCAAGCACTGATCTCTGTAGTACCTCTTCATCGCAGGTAATCTGACAAAGACCCTTGATTCCCATTTTTTGCTTTTGGTTATAATCCATTTTCAATCCATGACATTACATTGCCCCTGGTTTTATCTGCTCCAACCTCGATGACCAACCTCCTGTGTGGGATCATAGTAAAAAACACTTGAAGACCTAAATACATCAAATCTTCCCTCTCTACTGGTCATGTCCTCAAAGAACTCCAATGATACAAACAATGATAGCCCTTTCATAAATCCATGCTGATTTTGATCAATCCTTTTATTCTTTGCTAGGTGTTCTGTTATTACATCCTTTATTACAAGTTCCAGCAGTTTTCCCATGACAGGTATTTTCTTGATTTCCATCTGCTCCTTTCTTAAATGGCTTTTGCCACCCTTCAGTCTCCAGGGTCCCTTTAGTTTGTATTACAAATTTTTGATGTAAGCAAGCCTCTAGCAGTGGAAGGGCTCCCATCCAAACAACGTTACTTGAAGCCAGTGAATGAACCCACAGTCTTATTGCACAATTTTAACTTGCTTTTAAAATGAACACATGCAAGACCATATGTAAGTTGCAGGATGCACTTCAAGAGAAGTTGCAACTGAGGCACTGACAAGGCAGGCAAAATTATGGAAAAGTAAGACTTTTACTAATTGTAATGTATAAAAGTCATAGACATTTGTGTGGAAAACAGCTTACATGACATAAAGTATTCAAAATTTTTTAAATCATGTCTTTGTATCATATATGTGGATTATACTAATTTAGTAGCTGTAGTTCATTCTTGTGCACTGCATTTCTCTGCTCCAGTGCACGGATATACTTGGTTTGGTCCATAGAAACAGGAGAATTAGGCGTCTGACATTGGGTGAGAAGACAACAAGCCCAGGAGTGAGCAAGATGGAGGCCAGACACTCTTGAAATGATTGAGAGGGAAGTCAAATTCCTGAAACTGGCAGAGAAGGCGTCTGATGACCGTGGGAACAGGAGCTGGTCAAACCATCCAGGGTACTGCAGTAGAGGCTTTAATATGCAGGATGAGATATTTCCATAATATTGCAATTCAGGTAAGTATGTAGTCATGAAGAATCACTCAGCAAAGAGATCTCTGCAGAGACACAAGTGCTCTCTACTGCAATTAGACTCATTCCAGTGCAATTTATGTAAAGTGCTGATGAATAAGTCCTGTCGAACTTAACTATTTCCAACACTAACTTCAACAATAGGAGAATACTTACAGTGCAAACCAACATTTAATATATATTGTCCATGTACATTCTTACACAAATGTCTAGACACGTTGATTTTCAGATGAATTAAATGCATCGCCTCCTGCCACATTGTTTAATCCTTATTCTCTTGCACCATCTAGTGGGAATCCTAGAAAATTTAAATGCAAGGCACCTACCTGAACTCTGATTTATTATCTCCCTCTTCTCTTTCCTCTTTTTTTGGTATTCAGGATGACCTACTTCTACTCTGGACAGGTGAGAACCACAGACCCTTCCACTGATGGGGCAGAAGCCTGGCGCAGTGGGCAGGTTGGTAGTTGAGGTGGTGCCTCTTCACTTATCAGCACAGGGATTCTATGTGCATGGATTCAAGGCTTCCAAAACCATCCCAGATACTCCCCTCCTCTGAGCAATCATAGGTAATGAATTCCCATGAATCAGTAGAGTGTTTCATTTTATCAGAGAGGCTTTGATCATATCCTTGAATTTTTTTTTGTCTGCCGGGTAATCTGTACTTGTGACAGAACTCAGAACATTATCTGCTGTCAGGCATGCCCAACCAAGATGACTTAGGGCTACACTGCTGGGAGGGTTGGCCTGAGAGAGGACACTGACAGTGGTTCACTCATCCTTCCAATGATTGGAGGGTTTTATGGAGACAACACTGATGGTACCTTTCTGGGGTCCTGTTGTGCCTGTTCTTGGGAGTGCAGATCTCAGTTGTGTACGGAAAGGCAGGGATCACTGCTGTCCAATAAGCCATGAGATTTGTGCCAGTTCAGCGGTTTTCAGATATCCTTTTCCTCACTCAGCCAAAGCTGTACTTGCAAATTGAAGGTGATGGCGAATTTCATCATCAATGTCTGCCTTTGCTGAGATATGAGAAGCGGTCCACATTTCCAGGTCCTCTCCCAGAACCTCTAATGTGGGAAGGCAGTTTTGTACAGTGGAGCTGGTTGGTAGAGGACCTTTGTCTCATGCACATTAAATGCAAGGCCCACCCTCTCATGTGCTTCAGTGACAGAGTCATAGGGGCAAATATTTCCACACGGAGGGTTGTGCGTATAAGCAACAGGAGGCCAGAGAAAGTGGTAGAAGCAGGTAGAATTACAATGTCTTAAAGACATTTGGACAGGTACATGGACAGGAAAGGCTTAGCGGGATATGAGCCAAACACATGCAAATGGGACTAGCTTTTCTTGGTAGGCACCTTGGCTGGCATTGACATGATGGACGAAAGGGCCTGTTTCCATGTTGTATAACTCTACGACTTACCCCACTGAGAACCAAGAACAGGGTGAGCTCCTTAGTTTCAGAGGGGTAAATCAACAGGCACTGGAAAGGACACTTCAAAGACCTCCCTGCCCTCAACTCTATCCTTGATCTGAGTGCCCTTGACTACGTCTCACAGCAACCTATTCTGTCCAGCCTTGCCAACACTTCTGACTGACACATTGGCCACAAAGGCCACATTGTAAGTAAAGATTAAACATGGTCTTGGGAACAGATGCAACCCCCAGAAGTTGGCGATGTAGAGCTTTAGTCATGAATCCACAATCTCATTGTTCATATTTGGGAAGAGGGGGATATTCCAGGGGACCTCAGGAGGTATTTTAACCACGACCATGGCTGACTGTGATACTTAGAGAGGGGCATCACAGCTATCCACCACAAGAGTCAGTGCTGGGGTCCTTCTTAACCATTTTCCCCCAATGGACAAAGAACTGGTCCCCAAATTACAGTGTGGATTTTGTCAACCCAGAGGCACAATCTCGCAACTCAAGAAAAATGCAGGGACTTCATTAAACTCAATGCATGGCCTTTTTGAACCTGACTAAAACCTTCGGCTTCATCACTCAATAGTGACTTCATCACTCAAGAGGCTGTTCCAGCCTCCTCAAATTCAGCTGCCCACAAAAATTTGTCACCGTTTTACCTTTTGCTTTACAACTGAACCAACAGACCTGCTGCAGAGTCCATCTCAGTGAAGAGCACTGTCAAACTAGACTGTCTAAATGCCCATACAATGATCAATTACAGCTTATGTCGTTTAATGTTATTTGGCTTCTTTTCAAAAAAATGACCTTTCTATTCATTGTAGAATTTAACACAATTATTTCACATTGTCCCATTTTTTCAGTGCTCTGTGTGTTACCATTAATTCTAAAATATGGTTTTATTCACTATTAGCTCTGCTTTTTGAAAGTAAAGCCAAGTGTTAGAACATGCTAGCTGCAGGGAATACTTTGGCAGCATGCTGGAAATGTTCCCCAGAGCACCATTTTCTTGCCTTTTATGATATTCCTGTTGCCTTATGCTGCATCTGAAATGTTTATCACAGATGTTGACAGGAAGGTCACAGAAATGCTTAACTGGAAACATTCTGCCACCCTGTGCAAGCACTGACACTGTGTTTGCTTCAATTACAATGAAAGAAACCAGAACAAGAGTTCCAAAACAACTACTGACTCGGATTCTCAAAGCCGGACCCAGCTGTCATCTGGTTGTCACCAAGTAGCTTCTCCAGTTCATTTCTGGATGGAAAATTTGTTGTAGAGGAGGGGGGCAGAAAGCCTTTGCTCTCCTGTAGCTGAGTTGCATTGTGGATTCCCCCCATCCAGAGGCAGAAAGGTCACAATGTTAACCATGCAACAACCCAAAGAAAAATGAATGAGGTGGCACCAGCTTTGATTGATCAGGACAGACTGTGGAACACCCTTCTTAATTTCAGATGTGCACAGAAATCCATCACCATTTTACATTGGCTTCATGATGGTATGCAAGCCATAATCCCAACCAAAGGGTCTACAATGAAAACCATATCAAACATGGCTATGTGGTTGCCCTGACAACTTTTTCCAATCTTTTTCACTGCAACTTTTACACCTCACCTCCAAATTTCCCATGAGAGTGGAGATAATCTTCAGAAATAATGGGAAATGACAATGTACAGAAACTACTCTGCAGAGCCAAGATCACTGGATCCACTGTGACCAAGCTGCAGAAGTAGTTAGATTTCTGAACACAAAAGGCATCAAGGGACGCGAGAGTGAGGATATGGTACAGAGATAAAGAAACAGCCATGATTGTACTGAAGGGCAGAGAAAGTTTGGAGGGCTGAATAGCCTAATTCTGTCCCAATGTCCATGTTGTTATGAGAATTAGACTACCTGCAGGAGGCATCTCAGAGCACTGGAGAAATACCACTAACAAAAACCATTTTTATCTCCATGAACCCCTAGAAATTCACTGCAAGGACAAGCAAACCAATATCAATGTCCTCTCCCAGACTATTATCCCTGGCACTGCGGCTCTTGTTACCCTTAGTTGGCTATTTTGGTCAGGCCATGTAATTTGCTCATTCGACACCAAACTTTCAAGACAACAAATCTATTCCAAGATCGCTCTTGGGAACAGATTACCAGGTGAACAGAGAGAAAGCTTCAAGGATAAACTCAAAACTTCCCTGAAGAAATGCAATATCTCCACTGATTGATGGGACTCTCTGGCCCATCACTGATCAAAGTGATATAGGAGCAGCTGGGATGTTATTGAGAACCTCATGACCATATATTAGGAGTACAGTGAGGCTCTCTGTAAACAGCAGAAGCAAATTGCCTTACAAAATACTCCTCCACTTGTCCCAACCACCTTGCCTGCCCCCTATGTGGAAGAGTTTCCGCTTCCCGTATTGGTTTCATTAACCACCATCTCAGAATCCACAAAACAGGAGTGGGAGCAAGAAGTCCTCAATCCTGAGGGATTGTCTAAGAAAATTTATGGAATATAATATGCAATTGGTGGGCAATATAGACCATATATTTTTCTTGGTTCACAATCGAATCTCAAAAGAAGATATTGTTACATTTATTTCAATGCAAGTCTTGAGCTCTGTTTTTGAGCAGTGAATTTTCCAAAGGTTGATGAAAACAAGGGGTGTGTGGGTGGATGAATATTTAGTTTCTCTTAACATTAAATTTATAAACTGCAATGAACTGTCAGGCCTCTAATGAAGAGTGGTTTTACACTTGGGTGGATGAAAGTTTAGATTAAAATGGTAATTTTGACAGAGTAAAACATCCTAAACATCCACGTTGTCATACAAGCAGAACACTTGGACCAGGGTGTGGGATTTAAGAAATATCTAACTGAAAGAGATAGAGTTGGAGATGATTTGCAAAAGAACTTTAGAAATTAAGATCTAGTTAGCTGAAGGCCCTGCTGCCATTTGCAGCACAAAGGAATTGAAGGATACACAATGCAGAGTTATCGGGAGATTGTTGGAGTTAATGGTGGAGATAGAAAAGGTGAGACCATGAAAGGATTTGAACACATGGGCGAGAGTACTGACATTTTAATGATGGGAAGATATGATTTTCTTTGGGGGCTCTCCATCTCCTGATGTCAGTGCACTCAAAAGTCAGCAATACAATGTTTTAAATATCTTGTTCTCATATCAGCCTTGCATACAGAATAACAATGGTACCAGCTACTTTTGTACCATTTCCCAGTCAGGGGAAGAAGAACTGTGTGAATTTTATTTAGAAGTACAGTTCCCATCATTGAATCCATATGCCAATGTAATTCATGCTGTTGGAAGAGAGCCCATAGGGCACAAAACTGTAAAGCTTTACTGCAAGACATTAAAGTTAAATTTTACATTGCAGGGTTTGCAATTATACTGCATATTGTGTAAAGTCAAGACAATGATAAATTTGAGACATTTAGCAATCTTTCTGAAATCAAATTGCAAAATCACCATAGTTAAATAGCCAATTCCAAATCCAGGTGAAAACAAATTAACGTAAAACTCTGCTGGATAATTCTCCTTGAGGGGAGCTGCATTCTCGGGGAATAACCACTGTATCATTGTCCTGCTTCCTTGATCTACGAACCCTGTAATCTCAGATCCTCACAGGGAACACATAATGTGCAATGAACCTTCTCAGCTTTATCTTGCACATTAATCATGATTTTAATCAACTGCACAAAATTGAAAAGTAAACTTGCATGCTTATTACAATTGTCAAAAATAAGCTATTAAGACAATCTTTCTTGTGTTTTCCAAGTAAAAGAGTTAAAGCTGAAAGAGACCTTTCTACATACAGATTTAGTATTTTTCTTGGCAATCAGGCCACAGTTGATTTTACTATTCAAAGGTATGATGCCAGCTTTCTGCAGTTCTCCTAAAAACAACTTAAGTTGTGGAATCAATTGCCGCTTTGTTTGACATTGAGCCAGGCTGCTCAAATTCCTAGGTGACTTTCCAATAAAACCTAACCAAAAAAGCACAGAGAGAAAAAAAATTGAGTAATTCTCAATCAGCAGAGAACAGACAAAGCAGTTAAATGTGTACTTTCATTTGTAAACAAAATAAATAGATCTCATTTGGCAATAAAGTCATCATTTACAACAGCAAAATAGTACAGCCATTAAATTTTCAATTTATTAGTTAATATACATTAATACACTACAATCATTGACAATATTTCTCTACATAAAAGTGCACACAGCAATTATGCAAAATATTATACAGTATGCATAATACTTGGGTAACTGTGGGAGTTAACAATACTGGATAAATGATCTATAATAGAACGAGGGGGTAAATGGTCATTCTGCCTGTTCTTGAGTTTCTTTAGGTGATAATAGAAACCTGCCATTTCACTTGATTGTTCATAAAAGCCTGCTATTTACTCGATATTATAATGGTTGCAGAACAGCAAATTAAAATTAGATTTGATGATATTGTTTCTGTAACACATCTGCAAAAGAATTGCTGAGTAGAACTTAAGGTATTCCACACAAATAGGTGAGCAGAGAGAGGGTTAAACCCAGACAATTATAGATAAACAAATGATGCATTTCTACTATTTTTACTACTATATAAAAGACAAACTTATTTGAGCTTACTTTCCAACAAGGATTTCAAATGAATGTCTGTGAACAGATCTATAAATACATTGTTGAGCTGACGGCTAAGTGATGAACATCGTGTATTTGCCCAAGCTGTATAACATGTTATTCTTGGCCGTAGAGGCATTTAACCGAAGTATTTTCCTGAAATGCAAATGCTATCTGCAAATAAAGCAAAAAATTCATTTAAAGAAATACATTGGAAAGCAATCCTCTCACTTCCCAAGTAACCAAACTATTTTTCATGCAAAAGAAAGAAAGTGTAGGTGCTGCAAACCTGAAATTAAAACAGAAAATGCTGGAAATGCTCGGCAGCTCAAGCAGCAATTGTGGTGAGAGAAACAAAGTTAATGTTTCAGTATTAACCTTCCACCTTCACTTTTTTATCACTAGGGATAGATAACCTAATCCAATCACAACACTAAATACTTGGATGGCAGTGGACTACTCTGTCCTCTTAATAATAACAATCATTTACTATTTACAAGTCTCTTGTGTTTAAAAACAAGCACAAACTAACCTCAAGGTCGAAGCTTTTCTAAACCTTGAGAATTGGACTCAGCCCACTCAGTCATAGAATATTGTAGGATTAGGCACTGTGACTGACCAGCATAATCTCAAAATTCAGCTGGAGACTGCCAGTTCCGAATGCTATGTCAGATAATATAAATCTCACTTTGTGCAAATCTAATCTGGATAAATGATTTATAACAGGGGCAAATAGTCATGCTCCAAATACATACATTGTTTCTACTTCCAGTCTATTGTGAAGGTGTAGGGGCTAGCTACACTGAATAAAGACATGAGACACTTGTTTGAAGTCCAAGAGTCGAA
>JARFYF010000058.1:12529510-12539779 GCA_030265395.1 Rhina ancylostomus | reverse complement strand
TGGCAAGAACCACACTTTTGCGATAAATATATACTGTTCAAACGGAAATAATTTTTACCAAGTAAAAATGCAATGATTCCAATTGCAGTTGCTCACAACAGAGAAGTATTCTATATCTAAGCATCAACATCCTTCACATTAACATGCAAGTATTCATCACAAGTTATAGAATGAAAAATAAAGTATGATAACAAGAAAAAAGTATGATAATAACAAAACTCAATAGAGGAACATGAATCCTCACCTCAAAATGGAATTTGGTTTTGCATTCAAAATGATTTATTTCAATACTGAAAAATGGAACATTACTAATCCACTACCTATGTAAAAAGGACATACTGCTTAATGTGGGAAAGTAATATTTCCTCTATTGGATACAATGTGTGTACACCCCAATATTTTTTTTCTTTACCAGCCTTACCGAATACATTTGAGATAAACCATTAATTTGTTTCACCACTGCAATGTTTCCACATTAACTATGAATTAGTGTGTGCTTAATTCAGCTCTGTTTAATCACAGTAATTTAATGTAGGAGTATTGCAGCTAAAAGAATAAAGTGGAGAAAAAGAAATATTCATTTTCTAAGGCCAAACCACCCCTAGAACAAGAAATTAAATAATACTAAACCACACAGTTGCTACTACCCCAAGGACAATGACAATTCAAACATGAAAACTTACCAAGTTCTTTTTTCTCAAATACTGATGACGCAGCACCAATGGTTTCACCACAAGCATAAATGGAACACACAGCAGAGCCACAATCACCAAGAAGGACTGCAAACCTTGCTGTAAACAAAACAGAAATTCTGATAAATTATTTGTCTGTTAAATCTTCTAGCTTTGCAATTAGCAGACACTGGGTGCAGAAGAGAAAGTATTAATTTTTGTTTCAACGTTTTGCACAGATATATCAATTTGCTCTTGTAAGCGACATCAGGATGTATTTTACATTCAAGACTGGAAGCTATTGCTTTCAGTCAAACTGCTATAAAAAACAAGAGACACATTGCACAAGCACATTTCCAGAGTTCCATACCTGACCCTTATATAGATATTTCATGGTTTTATCATTATAGCTGAATAGGAACATATTAATGAAGTGGATGAGGAGACTGGGAGCATCTTTTGAAGTGCTGGCATCATAAGCAGTCCACTTGTAGAAGATGAGAATAACAAGATAGCCAAACAAAGATAGCATAAACACCATTTCAGGAATAAATCCAAAATAGATGTTCAGCGGCTTTTTAAAATATCTACGAATAAAGCAGAGAAAACAGATAACATGAAAAATTATAAATATTCAATAATTTTGTACTTTTACATTATTTATAGCTAATTGCAAACACTGAATCAAGTAGATTATAAATCATGACCTGTACCCAACTTTGGTGTATTAACATTAATACAATGTACTGGGAAATAAATCAACAATTAACATGCAAGTGACAAAAGATGCAGGCCATCCTGAGAGTATACAGAGATGGAATAAATGAGTTTCAAATCATGACTTTGATTGGTCAAATCTGAACCTCAGTGAGCCAAAGAAACAGATTAGCAAACAATGGAGGACAACCCAAATACTTGTTCATCTTTGAGTTGGCATGTGAATTTAAAAGTTTACCAAAAGTTTGTAACGAACTCCAATCCACCATGACCCACTACCACTAATGACCTCTACCTCTTTCCGCCTCCCCACCCCACAGAAGCATCAATGTTGTAAACCCCTAAAACTGTCAGTAGCTTTACAATTATGATCAGTTGATTAGCTTCATTTGACTTTTAGATTGCCAGAACTCTTATTATATAGGAACCAAATTTCAGTTTTAAGAAATTTGATCCTATGCATTGTAAATATTATTTTCCACACGAGCATTTGGAAATGTCAATCCTCATTATTGAATATTTAAATAAGTGAAGCACTTCAAATTCTGCCTCAAAATTATGTCAACAGATCATAACTTCTTTTCTATTGCTTATGTACTCAAACTCACATATGATTCAGAAGGCTGAGAGACACTCCGAAAACCATATGGATGACACCCAAAATCACAGACATCTTCATTTTGAAGGAGTTCAGAAATGTAAGTTTGTTTGTAGCAATATTCCATATCTAAATGAAAAACAAAATATGTTATTCTTTGGGCACTGAGACTTGACTATTTTCTTTCCCTTAGACCCCAAACATAAAATAGGTGGAATTGGTCATCAGAAAAAAAGTGGTAAAGCCAAAACACAAGGTTCATTCCTTCTGGAAGGATGAGATCAAGAAGGATGAAAGAGCATTCTCGTCTGAAGCAAGATTGTGAGATTCTGCTTTATGCACAAAAAGATAATTCCATGAGAAAACAATGAATTTCCTGTTAACTCTTCGAGCTATTAGAAATGAACTGCCCAGAATATTAATATTACCCTTAATTTTTTTCCCTCCCCAACTCTTTGCATATGACTGAAAACACTCTTCTATTTCCTCTCACTCTTACAGTTCTGAAGATGAGTCCTTGATCTGAATCACTGATTTGGTCTGTCTCTCTGTACTTGACTCGCATTTTCTGATTCTGATCTCAAAAAAAAATTGTTGTATTTAACAATCAATGTTAACTAAAACTCTGCTGAATTTTCCTAAAATCAGAGAGTTCTCCAATGAGTTCTGATTCAGGGACATTTCTCCTAAGTTGAGCAATGGCATTAAAAACAGCCATTCTTTAGTGCATAGCATGCTTCCCAGTTTACAAATCATTGGTTACTAACACTGTATAGCAATTAACTGCATTTACTCAATTAAACCTCCTTGACTTTAATCAGATCCAACCAGTACGTCACACAGAAGTTTCAAATAAAAACAGGTTTTATATTGGAACATTTTCTTCCAGAATCTTCATGCTATGTCTGGACAAACGAGCTTTGGGATCAAGAATGACAATTAAAAAAACAAAAGATTAAAAAAAAGGAAACATTTTCAGTAGCATGTAATGTAATTCCATCCTATTTGTTACTTTCCTGAGAAAAGCACTGGAAGTTGAAGGTTAGGTAGAAGTCAAAGGTAAATTTGAAAGATTTAACTGATTTTTATTTATTTGTGGGACATGGGCATGAAAAACAAGGCAAATGCTTAAATGCCCTTGAGAAATACAGTCCCAGCAACAATGAAGGTACTGCAATATATATCCAAATCAGGATGAAGTGGGATTTGAAGATGAATCTTAAGTCAGGATGCCCCACAACACATACTCCTTTTGTCTTTCTTAGTAAACAAGAACACAGGTTTGCGATATGCTATTAGAGTAGTCTAGACAAATAACTTCAGTGCATTTTGTAAATGATGCACACTTCCACCAGTGTTGGAGTTAGTAAACGTTTAGAGTGTTGAATGGGGTGCTAATTAAGTGAGATGCTTTGACATGGATGGTGTCAAGCTTCTTAAATATTATTGGAACTGCATTCATCCAGGCAAATGATGGAGCACTGCATCTTCCTTAACCTTGCACATGGCAGAAAGATTTTCAAGAGTCAAGAGGCTAGGCAGCTGCCACAGGAGACCCAAAATTTTACCACTTCTTGTGTCACATGTATTTAGTAGCTAGTCTAGCTTATTTTCTGAACAACAATTCAGATACTTGAGTACTTAGGGACACCAGTCCTTGACTTCCAAAACAGTCAAATGGCAGATTAGTTTTATTTTCCGTGTATGACGAAAATTTAACAGAAAATACAACTAACTTACTGGATCTATTCCAAAAGGATATGGCCCATTGAAGACATTGGGATGGGCAGGATCTAGCTGAAGATTTTGATTGCCTTGAAGGGTTTCCTCCCTGCAAAAGATTACACTTATGAAACATTATTTAAAACTGCAATTTTTGTTTGATCAATGTTAAAGCCTAAGTGTTAAAAATTCCTAGCATTAAATTATACAGCAACTAAAAATACTTGCATTTATATGGAGTCTTTCACAATCTCAAGATGTACTTAAGAACATCAATGAATAATTGTGGTTATGCTACTGTTTAGTCACCCAGCTGGCTAGAGCATTTTAGACATTTTAAAAATATATATAACTTGCAAAAAACATTTTTTTTTAATCATGCAAAATATGCCAGCTCTGGAATGTAAAGATATTTTAAATATATTTTTTCTTGTTACTTGGGCCATGTTCGCTTTAAACAAGTGAACAAATGGGTGATTGGCCCTCAGGTTTAAGCCAAAATGTTTCTAATTATCAAAATGTGCAAGAATAATCTACTGATGACTTAAACAAATGTTAAACAATTTAAAACATTGATTTTGATGAAACTAGATTAAAAGATTTATGTATTTCTCTTAGACTTATGGATCCTAGTTTTAATCTATTCACATAATACCCTACTTAACTGTTTAAAGTTGAAACTTTATATTTGCCAAGTAATATTTTCCCAGTATGAATTTGTTTTGTGGTGCAAGTACAAAGAATTCATAACAAAGCAACGTAAAAACAACCTTGATGGTCTCTTTGTAATACTTACGTCCAATTTCCGTATGGGTGAAACATTGATCTAACACTCCATGCAGAACCAAACATATTGAGAGTCTTTGCGAAGCAGTCATTATATATAAGACCCGTGTACACAGAGAAAATTCCCATGAGTAAAATAATGTAGCGTCCACTGAAAATAGTGCTGAAGATCTATCAGGAATGAAGCTTAATTAAAAACTGGAACAACCGTAACTGCATAACTACAGCAATTGTTGTTATCCACAACATAATGCAGAACAACTTGAACATCTTACTATTGATACAAAGTAGTCAATGAATTAGTATTTGTATCTTCCTTCCATAAGGATAGATGAACAAAAAAATGCCAGTAATTATTCAATGCATATATACAACAAATAAAAATACAATCTTGAAAGATGTAGTTTTAAGTACAGAACTTGGTTGATATCTGGAACTCACTGCCAGAGGTGGTGGCGGAGTCAGATCCAATTGTTATGCTGAAGAGACATTTAGACAGGCACTTAAATAGATAAGGCATAGAAGGATAAGGACCTAATAGAGACCTAATGGGATTGGCGTAAGATGGGCAGAAATGTCACCATGGACGTGGTGGGCTAAAGGGCCCATTTCTGTACCCTATGGCCCTATGACTCAAAACAAAAGCACAACATTTTTGTAACTACCATCACTTTCAAGTCCACAAAAATACACACCAAAAAGTTACAAGTCTTGATTCAGTCATTACTAGTACAAAGAATACCTCATTTTCACTCTTCTGTGACAGTATTCGGCTTTCTCTCAAAACCATCCACACAGCAAATAAAGTCAGCAGAACACCATGGCCAAAATCCCCAAACATAACAGCAAACAGGAAAGGAAAGGTTATAATTGTATATGGAGCTGTGGAAGAAGACGTCAAAAGTAGGCTTTAGTAATAAAATAATAAAAATAGGTTTAAGAAAAATCACATGATTTAATATAAAACATCTCATCAGTTCAATGCAACTTCTTACCAGGATTAATTTCCCTGTAAGTGCCGATTCCATACGCATCCACAATGTTTTGAAAGCCATAAGTAAACTTGTTGGTCTTGTTATAAGTTGGTGGTGTCTGGCTGGCTTGCATCCTGTTCAAGATGGATGGGACTGTAGATCCACTGCGTTCCTGCATTTTAAAAAATTGTTCAAAACTATAACATTAAGCAATTCTCTTTAAATCAATGGTCAAAAGACATGAACTGCATTGCTCCTTCATTGTCTCTATTAAGTGCCATTGTAAACAGAAGTTTGAATACAAGGTTAAAACAGAAAGCTAAAGAAGTTACTTCTTAGTGAATATCTATGACTGAATGCATTCAAGCTACCAAGCACAGAGTGAAGTTTCTGAACTCATTTGTGCCAACGATTTATTTTCCAAAAGAATGGAGGGGAAAGAAGGGAACAGAAGCTGTTGCGGAAAATGAAAATGACACCATTTAGTTTTCAGTATGTACAAACATCCATTTTCAAAAGCATGTTTTTGTTTTCTTCCCACTTGTTTGTTGCAATACCAGTTTCTGTGGCAAATTTTATAAGCTGCAGCACTGCACAATAACTGACAAGCCAAAGCATCTGAAGATATTGTTCTCCCTTGAATAAGCACGGAGTCGTAACTTACATTAGTGAAATAAATATTTCAAAATAGGTTATCACCAAGGATTTATTACATATCAAGAGTGTTTTTCACCCATCATTGTTCAGAACAAATTTGTTAACACAAACCATTCACCATGAAGAGCTCAAGTTAATTGAAACAAAGACTAAATGCTAGAAACATTCAAAATGAAAATCAGATTGACGTTGGCCTTCATGGAAGGAAATCCAGTAATTTTTGCAGTTTTACTGGTGTGAAACAGAGAATCGCAAAACTTACTGAAATAAAGAAAGGAAAATGCTTAAAATACTCAGTCAGGCTACATGACGTCTGACCTGAAGAGCATTTCCAACACTCTGATTTTATTTCAGGTTTCCAGCAACTGCAATATTTGATTCCTAAGGAGTGAGAATTTTGGAGAACTCTATTGATTTTGACCATTCAAATTTATGCAAAGGAAAAAGCAAGTTACATTATTTAAGTTATTTTGTCTTACTTTGATGTTTTTAATACTGTGTGTGTATGTTTTAATTATCATTTTTATATATTTTAAAAATTTATTTCAATTTTAACGTCCAAGTGTTCAAGACTGGCAAAGCTTTGCCCCAAGTTTTCAAAGGAGAGGCCTCCATACCGCACCAACTAAAGCCCAGTTGCCAACTAGAGCACACCATGGTGCAGAGCCAGCAGGATAGATCTTTCGCATCCAGCCCAAGTGTGGGCATGGGCAGACCACATACTGTAAATCTGGGCAGAAGGAATGGGTAAGCGCAGTCTGGCCCAATGTTAATTATAATTATTAAATACAATGTGTGTTCCAGTGAGAAAACAAAACAGCGAAAGTAGGCTCACTCCTTTCAGAAACAATTTGAGCATTTTTGTCATGAATCTCAAAATCACTGCAAATAGTTGTGTTTAGAAAGCAGAAAAGTCTCATAGACCTAATGTGCAATGTACATTTCTGAACATGAATTACCATTAACAGTGACTTACCGTACCCCTTCGAAGGGCAAACTGAATTGAATCCAAATCAGAAACTGGACACCAAACTTCTGCAATTAAACATTTTTGTGTGACATCAATGTTGCAAAGATTTAGGGTATGATAAATCGCCTTCATTTTCCGTACTTTAATAAACCATACACGAATACTCTTCGCAGCTGCCTGCAGTACCCTCTGGCGATGATCCTCTGTCTGATTTAAAACCTGGAGAGGAAAAATACAAAACATTTTTGAATTTACAGAACCAATAATCTACTCCAGAATAATAGATCTGTGTTTACCCACTACATTGCATTCAAAAATTCATCTAAGCCAACAGTAGGAAGTGACAAAGCCAAAGGAGCAAAAGAATCCAAAAACACTTGAAAAACATGAAAATGGAAGAATTGTAATTCAATTCTCAAAACAAACAAACCTGTCTAAGCTAGTCCTTGAAAATAACAGTCTTGTGTCATTAGCTGGGGAAGATAGTACAGGCCACGCTTGGGTGATGAATGGATTCTGTTTTTACAGACGTCCATACGTAGGTTTTGTCCATAAGTTGGAAAATACTCAAAAATCACTCGATATGGTAACCACACCTTTACAGTATTGTAATGAATGGAATCAAAAGCACACAAGACTGATAAGACTAAAAGAGGAGGGAGAAAGGAAAGCAGTTCTGTCATTTTTTGGAATTAACTTATGTATGTTGGACTTTTGAATTTAATGATATAATGGGAGCTCATTCATATGAGGGGGTGTCCATAAGTTGGGTGTTTTAACTCGGGGATGGCCTGTAGTTTTAATGCTTTTTTAATACTGAATATAAAATGACTGAGTTTACATTCAATAATATAAATGTGCTTGCAGTCTTCAAACCTGTAATGTTGACTCATTTGTAATGGAATTAAGAATGGAACTTCTAATGTATACATACCTAAAGGAACACACCAGATAACAAAAGAAATCTTGGGTTTTAGATTTTAAGCCAAAGTGTCATTTGTACATTAATAATTTGAAAGATGGCATAATGATAATAAAAAAACAAATCTACAATTTTTAATCAACTTTTTCTCATTGAAAAATAGTCCAATATCAATTAGCAATTGAGGGAAATATCTCTAAAATCCATCCGTTACATGATCTTATACAGGACCTTAGTTTAATTGTTGATGAAGCGAATGTGCTCAACAAATGCCATGCCAATGAACTAAAAGCAAAAAGGAACAATATTCAAATACCATTTTGTAGAACAATATAGAAGATAGCTGAGGCTATAATACAGAAGTTATGCTGATACACAGTTAGAAAGCCAAAGACATTCAGCAGTTAAAGGCTATTTTTCCACTAACATCTCAAAATGCCTCTAAATCATGCAGAAAGTATACAAAAGCTGAGACACAAGTGTCCCAAGAAATGAATACAATACCATTTGAAGATCATCAATTCGTGTGTTGACACCAGCTAACATTTCCTTTCGTTCATGAGGAGTTTCTGGGCAGGGATAGAGGGAGGCTCTGAACCTACAAGATCAAGGCTCTTGTTAACATAAGTACAGATAATGGGTCAGGTTCTGCTCAACCAGGCTTGCGCCTTAAGTTCACACTGGCCTTTAGTAACCATGTTGGTTCAACTGACCTAGAGGTCTCACTCCCAGAGCTGTGCCATGAAGCAGAGGTCCATCAGCTGCATCTTCAACTTCATGTGATAGAACTCATGGCCCTGCCCCATTCCACCTCAATAGTCTGAAGGTATCTTCATCTATTTCTAAATATCTCCAATGATCAATGACACTTAAAAATTACTGCCTTAGAACTTTGAAAGTGTTATAATGTTTAGAAGTATATTTATCTAAAGTTAAAATTATTAAATTATAAAAACACAAGCATATATTAATTTACCGTTTCCTTCCAGTTGCCAACCCAATTCAAATGAAAAGGACTGTGCCAGATAAGTTGAGATGTCAGACATGAAGCGCTCTCAGTTTCTCAGCTCAGTGTGATGTGAAATTTCCCTAAATCAGTGCTAAGTCCAGGAGCAGAGTGGGAGGTCAGATGCGCCACCATCTGAACTCCAACACATTCTGTGCACCCACACTGCACTGTGCAGGCATGCAAGTCACAAACATGCTGACCAGCAAGGAGGACCTCAACAATGGTTCTCTTCTGAACCACTGAGAATGGTTAAGTAGCTCAATTACAAGTGATCTTACAAGTGCAGCTACTAAATAAAGCACCAGTTTTATGGCCTCACTTAGAAAATTAAGAAGATTGATGGTTTGGAAAGTCATTAAGTAAAACCTATAAATCATGAATTTGGCAACTTCCTGGACAATTATTGACAAAATGTCAAGCTTTAAAATAATTAGCTTTCAGACAGTAACGTCATTATAGCATTACTGATAATAAGGTCTCATGTACAAGCAACAGGAATTAAACATATGCAGAATATAAATCAACAAAAATACTATTCTCACCCTTCACAAATTTTCTTCACCCTGTTTTTCAGTTGGTCACCTTGAAAGAAAATGATGAAAACAGACTTGTCCACCTGACCACCCTAAAAAAAAGGACACATTCATCTGAAACCCCTTCTTTCCTAAGACGACAAAATATTTAAATTATTGCATATTTGATTTGCTAGAATATCATGTTGATAAATTATGTGGGCATATTCATAATTATTAAATATTTTTTGTAAAATTAGTAAATTGTATCATCTGCCCTCTTCAAACATAAGTTAGTCACTAATTATAATCAGCTTTTTATTTAAAAAAAAGCTACTTGCAATACAAATAAAGCCATGTTTATTACCCATTGTTGGCAAGTAAATATAAAAATATTGCCTTAACACAACATACATTATTGGACACGAAGCCCAATTAATTCCAATACTATGGACTACATTCATTCCTTTAGTGTACAGTCATATATCAGAAATATAATTGTTTTAAATCTACAAAATAACCATGATTAATAGCAATTTTATTCATTTTCTCCAATCTCTCTAGCTTCCTTTTCCATGATTTTCTGGAGGAGGGTTAATTAAAGAAAACATTCAAATTCCAATACTTTAGAATTAATGTACTTCTCCCATGATGTCACAATGTGGTCTCTCATTGCTACTTAATTCATCTTTTACAATACAAAAAGCTTCTTATATTCAAAGTATCAAACA
>JARFYF010000058.1:12490050-12510273 GCA_030265395.1 Rhina ancylostomus | reverse complement strand
CATTCTACCACCACACAAGAGACAAATTACAGTGGCCAATTAACTACCAATCCCCACATCTTTGGGATGTGGGAGGAAACTGGAGCACCAGAAGAGTGGCAGTGACATTTCAGGAGAAAACTACAAGGCTTGGGGGCTAGGCAATTGAAAGGTTAGTCACATGCAGTGATTAAAATTGAAGAAAGCACAAAAAGCCAAAACTAGCAGAGAATTATGAGGGTTGTAGAGCTAAGGCATTGAAAAGTCCAGGAGCCAAAATAGGCTAGGCAACTCAAGACCGATAGGTGAAAGGAACGTGCTATATGTTATAAACAATGGATCTGAATGAACTTAAATGGTATAGGGTGGAAGACAGAGGACAACCAAACAACAACTGGAATAATCATATCAAGAGATAACAGTGCAAATCATGTTGGCTGGAATTAGGGATTCCAAATGTAACCAGTCACTTTCAACTACAGAATCTTTAAAAAGTCTTGAACATTTGCACTTACTGTCTTACATTACACTGGGAAAATAGCCACTCAGATTCTACATCAGCTCAGGTATGGCGCTGGATAGGAGATTGCATTAATTTCAAGGGGTCTTCAAACCTGAGGATTAGGTAGGCAAAGGGGAAGGTTATGTATGTTTTTATGTATTTGTTTTATGGGTTTCTGATTTATTTTTCAACCATTCAGTTTCATTCAAATGATTTATAAATGTGCATCCTCTGATTTGACTCACTGCATTTGACTAACATGTTTTCGTAAATAAACCTGGACGTCAAAGACATTTAAAAACCTTTAAATCCTTGACGACTTTGACAAAGTTCTCTACCCCAGCTTTGCTTTCTGTCTAAACTCATCAGGAAATTCTGAGGATGGGATTTCTGCATATTTTGCCAGAAACATAGCCGCCATAGGGATCTTCCACATAATTTCAGGGCTGGCCAATGATATCGCCCTTCACATCTAGCCCAGGGAAACACATATGATCAGACTCTGTATGCAGTGTGGATTTCAGCAGATAAACTGAGGCGTGGACAGAAATAGGCAATGGTAGAAGTGCATGTAAGTTTTCTAGCCAACAAAGCAAATGTATGGTTAGGAACTTATTTCAAAATCTAAAACAACAAAAATGTAAACAATACAAAAGCAATTTAAGTCATTACATCAATGCTTCTAGCTTAATCTACAATGTTTAAATTTGGATTAGTGACATTTCCAATGCTGAAAAGAATACCGATATTACCTTTAATAGACAAAAATGCATTCAATATATAAACATTAAAAAAGACAAAGTGACACTGAGCTTCCAACCACCTGTCACTAATTCTCCAAATCCCACTCTGAACTCTTTCTGACCTTCCACTGCTCCAGCAAAACTCAACATAAGCTCAAGGAACAGCATCTCATCTCCCATCTGAGTGGTCTACAGCCATCAGGACTAAACACTGAATTCAACAATCTTCATAGTTTTCATCTAAAACAATGCTATCACTTTGTCATGTTAACTCATTTTTCTTCTTTGCTCATAGATAATGCCCAACCTGCTAAGATTTTTCATTATTCCCTTTTACTTCTGTATCTCACAGATGCAGCATTGTTCTTTTTTTATTCGCCACCCTCTATTTACACCTCCACCAGACACATTCATTGCAATCAGCATACCTCCAACACCCTCTCTCGGCAGACACCAATCCCATTTGCGTCCCCACCCTTTCGTAGACATTCCTTTTGGTTCTTTCCACCCTTCCTTCCCAGCGACCTAAAATGTTTCTAACCCTTCCTCGTCCAGATGAAAGGTCACGGACGTACAACCTTAACTATTTTATTCTCAGCCTGATGATTATTTATTTCATATTCACGGCATGAGAATTTCATGCGCTCACAGACACGATTTTTATGTAACCGGCTCTTTTCTGTATTAATATCTTAAATGGAAACAGACCAAACTGGACTACGTGAGATTATGTAACCAGTTATAAGCAGACTCTATACCCAATTCCAACACCACCAGCCAGCTCAAAGCACATCTATAATTCACAGGACAATGCCTTTGCTTTTAACACCCTGTCTCCTGTCTAATTTGGCAGGTGGATCGAAGAAAGGAAGAAGCGAACGATAACACGAGCAAGGGGAAAGGGGGAAGGGTGTCCTGGCGGGGAGCAGGGACGGGTGGACAGGTGAAGCCTCCGCGGCCCAGCCCAGCCCAGCCCGGGCCGGGCCTGTCACCTCCCCCGCACCGTCGGTTCGCCTTCAACCCGACCTTGGCCACAACGACCCTGGCTTCCTCACAGCCCTCCGCGATCGCCCCACCGACGATAGTAGACGCCGATTCGAAGCCGTCTATGAGGTGGGGAGGGGAGGGAACACGCACCTTCTCCCCGGCTTTGGCTGCCGCAACATCAGCTGATTCCCCCGCCGCAATGCCCTGGCAGAGCCCTGCGCGCATGCGCCATCACGTGATGCCGTCGGAGAGGGCTTTCGGCCGGTTGCCGGTTATACGCGTGCGCAGTTGTAAAGTGCCGTCGGTCGCCCCTCGCCCTGTCTGCGGTGCCGGTTGGGCTCATGAGCCTTTGGTATTAGTATTGGTTTATCATTGTCACTTGTACCCAGGTCCAGTGAAAAACTTGTCCTGCAAACTGATCGTACAGGTCAATTCATTACACAGTGCAGTTACATTGAGTTCGTTGGTGTACGTGGACGCTGTTTCGTTAGGTGGCCTTAGGTCACTAATGCAGGGCAATGAATTATGATTCTCTGATTAAAAGTCAAATCCACAAAAAAGAACCAGCATTTTAATTAAGCAACCCTTCCAATGGTACTATTGTATGTGACTTTGCAACCACAATTGAGCTTCTGAGAAGTTGGCTTGGGACAAGGTGCAGGTTCATTGTGGAACCTTCGATATTGTCCTATTCCCTGTGTTAAACACGCCTCAAACTATTTATAGACCTTGTGCATATGTCTACAATGAAATGATGGGCATTGTTTAAAATGAAATGAATTGCAATGGCTGACCAAAAGGTGTTTTTAAAAATACAAAAAGCTCCACAGGATTCACAGCATCTGCAAAGGTTGCTAATGTGCAAGAAAATGTTGTCACCTCAACAAACACACGTTTCATAACAGCCAAGTTATTGTACAAAAACCTTATCAGTCCCGGTTCCCTGTTCAAACTAAACTTGGAACTCTTTCTGGAAACAGATAAAATATTTAGCACTATCTTGAAAAAAAACTGTGTTTTAAACCTTTTGCTGTGAAAAACAGAGAAGAGGTTCAGCAGTAATTTCCCCTGTGGTCTAGCCTTCAATTCTCTACTTGATCTGAGCATGCACTTGTTCTTGTCGAATTACAGTAGCTGCACATTGAATTGACCAGTTCTGCCAAAAAAACACCTCCTATGTTGCAGTAGTTAGAAAGTGATAAGACTACGCAGTTTTTGCATGTTTATCTTGCAAATTAGCAGAGACAGTTACGCCTTGTAGATCAAGAAGCCATTCCAATTCATACATCATTAACTTACTAAAGGAAAGTTTAGTTTCTAGACTTCATTGCATTCCTGTACTAATATGTATTGATTTATATTTGGCTAGTTTAGTTTGCAAATTACATTAGACAAAATTAGAACATTTACAGAACAAAACAAAACCCTCATGCAACCCATAAAGGAAACTTGCAGAGGTGGGATCTATGTAGGTTGACAAATTGGAAAGAATAGGTTCAAAAGAACATGTACATTTCCACATGTTCAAAAACATATCATGTTATTTTCATTGCGAACTGAAGTAGACATAATTTTTATTAGCAATCTCTTTTTTACAGAGTTAAAGCAATCCATGATATCATACTATACTTTTGTTGAGATAACAAAAATGTTTTGCTGAATAATATAGCATGGATCAAAGTAGATATTAAGAAGTCTTTGCATATATGAGGGCGAACAGAGTAATCAATTTCTAGACAACAGAATTTATAAACTGATGTGAAACAAAAATATGAAAATTTACATTTTTCCTTTGTGATTAAAAGCTTACAGAAATATTTATTGTGGATTTAGTAAGGTCCAGATCTTATCACATCTGCTGAGAGCAGCAACAGGAAATTAATTAAGCATTTTAAGCACTTGCTGAAACTAACCTTTTTTTAGGACCTGAGGATTGCTGGTGTTGCTGGCATATTTTGTTCAATCCGAACTGGCCCTTGAGAAGTTGGTGTGGAGCCACACTCTTGAACTATTGAAATCCTCCTGGGACTGGAGTTTCAGGATTTAAATATTGTAATGAAGGACAAAGGCAATATTGGAGGGGAAAATGGAGATCATGGCGTACCATGCACCTGGAGCCCTTTTCATTCTTGGTGTTGAGATTTCACCTTTGGGAAGTGTTATTAGAGTTGTCTAGTTGAGTAACAACAGTGCATTTTGTAGCTGGTGTACACCACAGCCACTGTATACTGGTGCCAAAGAAAATTAATGTTTGTAAATGGTTTCACAATCAAGCAGGCCACATTGCTATGAGTGGATTTGAGCTTCCTGAGTATTGTTGGTGCTGCACTCATCCAGGCAAGTGGAGAGGATTCTGTCACACTCCTTACCAGGGCCTTGTAGATGGTACTAAGGCTTTAAGGTCTCAGGCTGGGTATCCTGTGTCACTCATCACAGGATTCCCAGCCTTTCACCTACTTTTGTAGCCATTGTATTCATGTGGGTGGATCGCTTGGGCTTCTGATCAATGATGACCCCTGGATGTTGATGAAGGGAGGACATTGCAATGGTAATGCAATTGAATGTTAATGGTATGTGGTTAAACTCTTTCTCTCTCTTGTTGAAGATGGTCATTGACTGGCATATTTGCAGCATGAATGTTACTTGCCACTCGCCTTAATGTCTTCAGATTTGCCGTATGTGCAATGTTTGATTTTCATTGCCTGAATATTGTCTAGCTCTTGCTGCACTCAGTCAATGGTTCATTTGCTAAGGAGTTGCAAATGGAATTGTACACTGTGCCATCGTTAGCAAACATCCCCACTTCTAACCTTATGGTGGACCACTCAGATCAGCATCACCTATTAATGTGACTTCAGGGATGCAAAGATGGGCAATCCTTCTATCACTATATGACTGGTACATTTTATTCCAGGATCTCCAAGCAGAACACCAGTGGAGCTGTTTTACTTATAAAACAAGTAAGACAGAAGAAAAATATATTGCATTGTTTTGAGGACATGAAAATGGCATTGAGAAAGTTTTATAATTAACCAACACGTCAAGTTGCATAAATGTCACAGAAATTGGATATTTGCAGCAGAATGTGATAAAGTATCAACAACAAAAAGCTATAGTTGTGTATCGTCTTACAGCCCTCATGCCTTCACAAGGCACATTAAAGCCAATGAAGTACTTAAAATGTTGTAATACAGGAAAGTCAGTAACATTCACACGCAACAAGATCTCACAAACATAAATGGAGAGATAACTGTTTTTAGTCATGTTAGTTGGTTTACTTGTACTTTTAAGAAAATTAAATCCACTGCTATAAAAATATGCTGTAATTTATTTTATCCTATGTGTTGAAATGCTATTTTAACTGCAATTCACATCTATGTCACAGTGGATTTACACTGTAGTTAATTCTTTTTTAAGTCATTTATCAGGATGTTGGGTTTGAATTCACAGAAAAATTAACTGACATGTGGATCCAAAGCATAAATCCTGAAAACAAGAGCACATAATTTAAATGAATTCAACTTATTCAGTTACCTTTAAGCAAAAGCCCTCAATTATATATCCCATTACATTTACATAGAGTGGGTGGCATTGACCAGTATCAGTGTCCTTCATGCATCCATCTAAACCCCTGCTTCTGGTGGTTCTGATATTTGGTGCCATTAGGGCTCAACTATGCTTTCAAGGTTTCCAACCTTAAAACAGAAGCTGAATTGGGTGAGATCTAGCTTTGAAAGGTTGTAAACCATGTGTTTGTGGATGTACCAGCCTCTAGTGTGACACCAGTGTTTTTTTTATGTATGACTGGACAAGCAGAAACTTCCAGCATTGGGACCCTACAGCCCACTTAGGTCTTATCAACACAAGATTTGGTTCAACTCAAACAGAGATGATTTGATCCACCTGAGCACCCTTAGATTTTGCCTCCAACTTTACCCAAATATTTCTTAGTTCCACAAACCTCCAAACGGTTCCTGCCTACCACTTGTGTTAGCTTAACTTAGGTGATCGATGAGCATGAAACTGCATTCCTTCTGACTAATGTCATAGTGATACTTTGTCTCAATTACTTCCATTCAACTCTGGAAACTAAATTTATTTGACTCAAGTGTGTTCCCAGTCTAAAATTCTTCAATAATTCTAAAGGAGTGTATCCCATACTAGTATGTAGAGTCATCTGTAGTTCAAGAAATTAGCCAAGTGCTGCTATATGTTTTGTTTCAATATCCCTGCAACAATTGGTTTTTGAGAACATCTTTAACTAAGCTGACCAACCTCTTGGTCGCTACATTTGAAGCCAGATGTTATGAAGGAACAGAAGTGTGGTTGATACCATTCCAATTTCATAAAGTTTGTTACTGAACTAAAACAAACCTAATGGCCATTATCGAAAAAAAGCAGATCAGATAAATCATGACATCATACATTGACCTTAGCTCTAGAGCACATAAACCCAATCTGAGTGGTTATCAATCAGTACCAGAAAAATATATCATTTCTTTTCTCACAATATTGGTGTGTATTCTCTGAAAAGATCTATCAGGACATGAGCGTGACTGTAAAGGAGTTTTAGTTAGCTTGTTACAACAATTTTGGCAAATGTTTCATTTGTTTACCAACAATTTGAGCTCACAATTCAAACAGGACCAGTAAGTAAAGGTTCTCCTGTTTGTTTTCATCTGACTATTCATGCATTCACTGTGATGTTTGGCTAAAAGCTTTTCCCTTATAGTACGTTAAACACTCTATATCCCCATGTGTTACACTCATGCTCACATAACAACCAATTGCAACAGTAATGGAACACTTTTAATTCCTCATCTTTAACCTCTTAAGGAAGTAGAGGCGCTGGTGAGCTTTCTTGGCCGTGGCACCTATTACTAGACAAATTATATTAGCAATAAGGAAGAGATAAAGAAATTAAACAGATATGTTGTGCCTGTCTTTACAAAAGAAACAGAAAACTTCCTGAAAAATAATGGAGGACACTAACGTTCTCATGCTGCTTCTGGCTCCTTATTCCACATTTATAGCTTTGGTATTTCTTATTCCTTTGGATTAAAGTAATTTATCAATTCTGCACAACAACTTTAAAAAAAACATCTTATGCTTTGACTAGCAAGAGATTTGTCATCAAACCATAATTTCCTGGCTCAGTGTCCATCAAGAATATTGCTTTTATTTTTAAAAATTAGCATATTATATCTCTAGAGTTCTCATGATTTTGCCTGCTCCCTCAATCTCCACAATATTATTTGCTTTAAAGAAAACGTCCATTTGTTCAATACACAAGCTAAGTGGTCTAGAGCATGGTCACACATGCTAAGAGTCTTACTATAAACAGTCACGGCATCCATGTTGTCCATTCCTCTTCAGCTGTCACTTGGCTAAACCTGACATGTGTAATAGTCCAGTGGCATGTCAACCATTGTTGGCACAAGCAGGGTCGGTCGACTCATAGCAAAACACCACAGGAAACACCATTAAAAAAATCAGAGACACAAGAGAGACTCCAGATGCTATAATCTGGAGCAAATAAAGTGCTGTGGAACTCAGTGGTCCAAGCAACATCTGTGGAGGCAAAGGGATGAGCAATATTTTGGGTTGAAACCCTGCATCAGGACTGAGCATGTAGAGGGGAGATAGCCAACATAAAGAGGTGAAAGGGAGGGGTGAGACCAGGTGAGAATGATCGGCAGATGGAGCCAGATGGTGAAGGAGGAGGGTGGAGTCGGGAGTCAGTGGTTGATAGGTGATAGGTAAAAGCAGTTAAGGAGAGAGATAAAAGGGGGCAGATGGAACCAGGTGGGGAAAGGGAGGGTGGAGATAGAGACAGGGGCTGATATGTGGAAACACAGGAGGCTGCAGATGCTGGAATCTGATAGGTAAGGAAGGTGATGAGTGGAAGCAGATAAGGGAGGGATGATGGGCAGGTGGAGCACGTTGGGGGAGAGGATAGGGGAACCAGAAGGTGTATGGGTGATAGGCAGATGGAACCAGGTGGAGGAGGGGAATGAAACTGGGTGACAAGAGGTGCAGGCAGGGGAAGAAGGACAGAGAGAGGAGGACAGGGAGTGTGGATTATCTAAAATTGGAAAATTCAATGTTGGTACCATAGGGTTGTAGACTACCAAGATGGAAAATGAAAACGTCAGTACTGGTGTTGCAAACTCGCCTAAAGTTTGCCAAACTGAAAGCTGATTTTAGTAATCCCAAAGATAAACAATTATTCCTATCAGTAATGTGTAATCTCTTCACAAATGCATTTAGATAACATTTTAATTGCAAGGCAATATATTTAAACTACTTACTGTTGAGTCTTTATGCTCATGCAACAGATTGTCTGTGACATAGTTGTTAAGTAGGCAAATCACATGATTCTCCTGCCCAGCTGGGATAAGCAGAGAACAGTCTGTCCATTCCTAAGGGCAAACCACATATTTCTTACCTAAACTTGAACAATTTGGAATAGTTTAGCCCTTTACTTAACCACACAGGCAAGATGGCAAAGCAATAACAGAGAGGTTTGAAGAGGTGGGCAGAAATGAAACTCAAAATGGGAATGTGTTATTTGTAAACAAATCTTTAAATTATTTATTTTCCAATGTTTAAATCTTCCTTTTTATGCATCATTCAGGGAGATAGTGTATTGATTCATGTAGGAATAAACATTTTCCACATTCAGTGTCTTTGCCAAATTATTTTATGTGTTCATCATGATTGCACAGATTTTAAACGAGCTTTTGTTTTTTGGTATTGGGACTGCATGAAATTGCTAAGCCTCAAAAAAAAGTCTGCAATATCAGAGCTGCATCTGTTTCAAACATTTTTTGTGGTTGGCTTTCATACGTTAAGTACACTAAGGTAGTTTCCATTCCCCTATTAAAATGTGTTGCTATGAAACATCATGCACACATGCAGCAGACATAATTGAAGCCTAATGGAAAGAACAAGTTAAAAAGAAGTAAATATTTGCAAAGAGCAGATATAGTTTGAAATAGAATCATAGAGAGATACTGCATGGAAAGAGCTGTTGACTCCATCGAGTCTGCACTGACCATCAAATGCCCAATTACACCAATCCTACATTAATCTCATTTTTAACTCTTCCCATATCCTCATCAACTCCCCCCAAATTTTATTGTTCACCTGCATACTGTGCGCAATTTACAATAGCCAATGAAGCCACCAACTTTCAAATTTTTGGGATGTGGGAGGAAACTTGACCATACTTTGCATGTTGACCAAGGATAACATGCAAACTCCAGCCAACCAGGGTCTCTGGCACAGGCTCTTCTAGCTGCACTGCTGTGCTACCTATGATATAAATCTGATCTAAGGTTAATTTAGAGTAAGTTCACTGTGCTAAATAATGTAATTTTTTTTTTACATTTTCAATTAGTTTCCCTTATGTCAATGCAGGAGGAAATTTGGTGGTGCTGTTCAGTTGAAGATGGCATCGCGAAATCTAAGCAAAATGTGAAGTGAGTAAAACAGTCAAATCTACACACAGAATAGTAATCATGATTGTTCAAAGGCAATGTTTGTTTCTTAACCTGTTATTGGGATCTGGGCATCCTTGTATGTCCAGCATTTATTGCTCATCCCTAATTGCCCTTCAGAAGGTGAAGGAGGACCACCTTCTTGAATTGCAAGATGTCAGTGGAGAACTCCCTCAGAATCAAATCTCCAGGTGAGCACTTTCATTCACCTGTCCATTCACAAGCCAGGACTGGAGAATTCCCTGAAACTACCATCATGTTCAACCTTATTTTCATCTGCACTATAAATAAAACAGAACTTGGCAGCCATCAGGGCTTATACAGTACTGAGGCTTTATTCCCTCCAAATCCCCCTAAATTGGCTAACACAATTGGGTACATACCACTATTCCTCCTTCTTCACAGGGTAAAGGTCCTGAAAGTCTTCATCTATTTACAGTTGTGAAAGATGTGCAGCAAAACAAAGGGGCCCACCCCCAGGTTTTCAGAGCTCGCAAGGGTAGGCAGTAGATGAGGCATTACTTGCAAAGTTCTTGGGAAATTATTCCTTTAACCAAAGTCTGCTATCACATTAATTTTGTTTTATTTGCCCATTCACAGGATGTTGCCATCGCTGGCAATGTCAGCGTCTTTATCATTCATCCCTAATTGCCTCTGAATTGGGGAGGATACAATGAAGAGTCAAGAACATTGAGGGGTTCTGGAGTCACATAATGGCTTGACTGGGCAAGGTTTCCAGATTTCCTTCCCTGAAAGGCACTAGTAAACCAGATAATGTTTACAACAAAAGAGCCATTTCACAGACACGAGACCAGTGGTAGCTTTTGTTTTAATTCCATAATTCTTCATTAATAGTAGCTGGGATATTCACTGTCCTATTCCTTCAGGAAAATAAATTTTATGAAGCAGATCTTTTGTGTGTGGAAGAGGAAATTGTTAATTTGTCCCTCACTGCATGCTGCAACCTAACACTTAAAAGCCAGCAGTTGCCTTGCCTCCACAGAAACTAGAATCTGTTGATTAAGGGTACACAGAAAACGAGGAGCAGGAAAGTCACCTGATTATTACTCACCTAACACTTGTCACCTAACATTTGGCAAACAAAGTATGCTTTGATAATCCTCTTTGCATCAAGTCCACAGATGCTGTGTTCCACTCGTCTTTTACAAAGACGGTGGATAATACTGACAATTGTTGTTTATCACCATTTCCTACCTAATTCCCCATTTTCCATCAAATCCAATAGGTATTTGATAGAGAAACACACAAAGGAGCTGGAGAAACTCATCTGGTTAGGCAGCATCTACGGAGGTAGATGAACAGTTGATGTTTCAGGGTGAGGCCTTTCATTGGGACTGGTATTTGATAGATGTGTTTTGTTGGCATTTATCATCTGACACCATTCAATAACAGTGTTAATCACTTTAAAAACAGCTACAACTCATGCAAAACCCTGTGGTTGGAGAGATACATCAAATGTAGATAAGAGCTAATTATTTCTCCAATAGTTTGTGTTTCTCCAATAGATTCTCCAATCTCCATGCATATATCTAATTGCAATTTATGAGACATTGTAAAAATATATCAAATTTTTGTAAGAAAGCAATGGATACAGATGCAGATCTGGTCCAGAGAAATTTAGAATATATTTGCCATCCAGCAAATGGTATTGAACCAGAAGGTGTGCATGGTGTGCATTGCAGTGAAGTGCACACAACTATTTTAGTGGGGGATTTCCTCCTACAACAAAGTTTGTTTGTTTGCAAGAGTCCTTGGGTAACTGAACAGGTGTCAAGCATTATTTTAATCAAAATTTGTTGCTCATTAATTGGATCCATGGCTGCATTTGTGGTAGATAGGGATGACTAGAAGCTGTAGATCCAGTCAGACCTGTGATGTGGTCGGTGAGATGGAGGGTTCAGTGTCTAAGATCTGTCCCTGATCAGAGATGGGGGAGAGAGATTGGAACCTTGGGTCAAGGAGTGGATGGAACCCTCAATCAGGGAGTGGGGATAGAAGAACCAGTCCAATGATTACTCGCAGGTATTATGTACCAGGGCACATTGGAGGATACAAGGTGGAGATGAGCAAATGATAGAGCAATGAGGTTTGGAAACTGAGAACTCAATCAGGGCCCTCCATGGATCATAAGGTTGTTATGATCCTGGGCCAGATTGTTGGATGTGGGGCATTGTGGATGGTGATGGTGTTGTGGGTTGGGTATTGGATTAGGGCATCATTGTCTGCAATTTGGGGGATGACAGGTTGTACAGTTCGTATTTCAGGAATGAGTAAGGAGGATCAGGGCAGAACTGATATGACCCAAAGGATTAAAGGTAAGCTTGAGATTTACCCCTCAGCAGTCCCAGTCCAGCATGCACTGGGAAGACCTACTTCACCTGGGAACAACAATTACCTGTGCAGCAACTTGGTCTAAATTATACCGCAATGCTCCAAGTAGAATGTTGCATATGGAAATGACTTTATCCCATTAAACCTGACACAGAAATTGCATCAGGGCATGCCTGGAAGTACCTAGTTTAATTTCCAGAAGGGTGCTAAATGGCCTGGAAGTCATTATGACATTCCTCTCTGGGAAAAAAAATCAACTTTCCATTACATAATGCTGAAAAATGTCAAAGATATGCAATTGATTTTATGGGTAATGATGTTTAAATGTGTAGCTTCTTTTTAGTGATATTGATTAAAAGATCAATTTTGGTCAGAATACCAAGGTTAACAACTCTGCTCATCAACATTAAGCCCCTGAAATCTTTGACATCCACCTAAGAAGGCAGCTCAAGCCTTGGTTTGATATTTAACTTAAAAGTCTGCACTTCTAAGAGAATATAGTACTCCCTCAATACAGCACTGAAGTGTCAGTCTGGATTTGTGTGCTCAAGAATGGGCTTGAGACCTGAATCTATCCTGCCTGATTCAGAGGCAAAAGTGCCATTGATTCACCCTCCTCTAACAGCAACTGTCCAGTTTGCCTCTCAGAGTGGATTTGAATCAATGCATTTTAATTTTACTCTCCCATGTTGCTAGATTCACTCCAAGAAAAAATCTAAAGACTGTTACACTCGTGTTATCTTGATGCATAAGAACTCTTCAGGCATTCAGACACATGGTATGCACATGAAAGAATCTGAACAATAACTCATTGTTAGAGCAAGATGACTTCAGAATTGCAATCAATAATTTGTATCTATGATAAACAGCGATGTTTCATGGTTTGAAACAATCGGTTTGATTTTTACAATTGTATAGTCAAAATGTTGTACAGCACGGAAACAGGCCCTTTGTCCGACCAACCATCAATCATCAAGCACCCATTTACACTAATCCTATACTAACCCATTTTATCCTACCCACAGTCTCAACAACACCATCCAGATCCTACTACTCATTTGAGGTGTGAGGCAGCAACATCACTGCGTTGTCACCAGAAGGCTGACAGCAGAAACATGACAACTACCTTTGGTTGACAACTATCAGTTAACCTGGTTCAAGCTCTAAGGTGCCTTAGAAACTCAGCCAACCTGTGGTGAGACCCTTTGAGGGTAGACTTCAAATGCATGTAAGGTAAGAAGGATGGCTGGACCAGCTGTAACCTGAAGCTTTTTCTCAAGCTGAAGGAGGATTCCTGCTCTTCCTACCTCCACTGATATACAGCCAGAGACTTCTCTGGACTGATTTTGCTATAGATATTAGAGGTCCGCTGATCATACTGCTCATTGCCAGGATTTGCAGTCCAAATATGCCTGGTGCATTTGTCTTTTAAAATTACAGGGCTCTGGTTACATCATTCCATCCAAGCACACAAAGGCAAGAGGACAACTGCCAGAAATGGGTTGCAGTTTGCAGCCACACAAGGTGAAAGCTCGAATAACACACCCATTTTGAAGCCATTTTCTGCTGATTTTGTTTGGTCCAGATAGTTCCACTGAGTTTTTATTCATTTATTTATTATTTTATGATTTATTTATTATCCTGCCATTCTCTATATCTGCAGTAGATGAATGGATAATATAGAGGCTGCAAATAATATTGAATGACTACATTTGATAAAGGTTTTGGAATTAGAATCGGTTTATTATTGTCATATGTACCGAGGTACAGTGAAAAATTTGTCTTGCATACCATTCATATAGATCAATTTATTACACAGTGCATCAAAGTAGTACAAGGCAAAACAATAACAGAATGCAGAAAAAAGTGTAACAGCAACAGAGAAAGAGAAAGTGCAGTGCAGGTAGACAATAAGGTACAACGTCATAACGAGGTAGATTGTGAGGTCAAGAGTCCTTCTTATTATACTAGGAAATCATTCAATAGTCTTAAAACATAGAAGCTGTCCTTTTATATCTTCTGCCTGATAGGAGAGGGGAGAAGAGAGAATATCCTGGGTGGGTAGGGTCTTTGATCATGCTGGCTGCTTTACTGAGGCAGCAAGAAGTATAGGCAGAACCCCATAGTTTTCAACCCCATAGCTGCAGAGATCTGAGTTTGATCCTGACCTCAGATGCTGTCTGTGTGGAGTTTGAACCTTCTCCTTGAGACTACATGGTTTTCCTTGGCTTCTCTATTGTGTTCCCATAGCCAATGACATGCTGTTCGGGAGGTTAATTGGCACTGTAAATTAGTGGCAGGAGAATCTAGGAGGGGGACAGTTGATAGAAATGCAACAAGAAAAAGGGTGTTAGTGTAGATAGGTGTTTGATAGTCAGTGTGGATGTGGTGGGATTAAAGACCTGTTTGTGTGCTGTGTGACTCAATGACTCCAGAGCTAAGATTTATTTTTATCCATCTTCTGCTCCAGGAAGGAAGTGATTAGTTGCTGGAGAGCCATTCAGGGTTTGCTGTTTCCCCATTGATACCCAACCCTACTGGCCATTCTTTAAGCATGAGGGGGTGTTCCTTATGTTCAATTTAACATCGATACAAGATACTGGAAGCAATAGAATGTGCCATTCCTGATGTTTCTGCAGGAACTTGACACCAAATTTATGGTGGACACTTGAAGTTGTAATCTCCAAAGAATTTCAAATCCTTAACAACAGCAAGCAATTCGACAAGTGGCAATCACAACTGATCTATTTCTTCCTCCCACCCCTGATGCCCACACATGATGTGTTTTTCCCCATTGCAAGTTATTTTCTGTTCCGTGTGTCTTTCCAAAAAAAAATCTCCTGTGATATAAAGGCAACGCTGGATTGTCCTTTTGCATTTTAAAATATTTACAATTATCTGTCACACTCAATCTCTGCACTGCAAAGTCTCAGTTGTGACAATGGAAGATGCCAAGTGTGGGCTGGTTGCTCCTATATTGATTATGGTTTTCAACAAACAGTGTAGACATTCTTAAGATGTGATATATGGCTTCTCAATGTCAGCTTTTGGTCATTTTCATCACCTTCTTTAAATTATTACAAGAATTTTTGCTGCATTATGTTGAACCTTTGATGTTGAAGATGTTGAATTCTACACTCAATACACAATTTAGACACACTCTGTCCCTTCATATCATTTATCTGAGAGATATGAGGAACAGGTGTTAAAAATTGGCCCAAAAGTGCTGGATTTTTCTTAGCTGCCCTGTCCAAACTTGGTTCAGGCAGAGATGCAAAACAAAGGAAAATTGGTTAGTTTGGTCTATCATAAATTTATACCCTACATTCAAATATCTTTTGAGATAAATAGCAGCTAATCCCTACATGCCCTTGGGATAAAAATCATTATGTGAAGAAGAGCCTGATGAGCAGTTCCCTTCCCTTGCCTTTTACCACTGAATTTATCACTCCCAGAGTTGCGTGTTCAATCACCCTCTGCATTCCCTGCAGCAATCAGTTGAAACTCAGGTTCCATTGTTCACTGTTTTCTTCCACCATATTGTAAGGAAGTCACCCAGACACAGAGTTCCAGGATGACTTAAAATCATAAGCCACACAGTGATTATTATACCCTTTGCATAATTACATGTGACCTTCATTATCTGACCATCAATTCTAAGGTTACATAGAAACATAGGAAATAGGTGATAGAGAAAGTAGGCCATTTGTCCCTTCAAGACCGCTCCATCATTCAATATAATCATGGATGATCATCCAAATTCAGTACCCTGTTCCTACTTATTCCCCATATCTCTAGATCACTTTAAGAAGCCCCAATAACTCCTTCTTTGAGATATTTAATGATCTTGCTTCAACTGCCTTTTGCAGTAGAGAATTGTCCCACTCACTACATTCTGGGTGAAGAAATTTCTTTCATCTACATGGCTTACCCTGATCCTCGGACTTTGACCCCTAGTCCTGGACTGCCCCACTATCGGGAACATCCCTCTTGCATCTAGTCTGTCCAGTCCTGCCAGAATATTTCTTAGGTTTCTATGAAATCCCCTTTCATTCTTCAAAACACTAGCAATATAGGCCTAATTGACCCAATCTCTCTTCATACATCAGTCTCAAAAATCAGTGTGGTGAACCCTTGCTGGTCAAGCTCCACTGAAAGAACATCCTTCTTCAGATATAGAGACCAAAACTATGCACAATACTCAGGATGTGATCTCACCTAGGCCTTGTATAATTGCTTCTCCTTGCTTGAATCCTCTCACCATGGAAGCCAACATACAATTTGCCATCCTAACTGCCTGCTGCACCTGAATGCTTACTTTCAACAACTGGTACATAAGGACACTTAAGTTTTACATCTCCCTCTTCCCCAATCTACTGCCATTCAAATAATAAACTGATTTCCCATTTTATTGAACAAAGTGGATAATCTCACATATTATTGCATCAATAAAATCACATTATATTGCATCTGCCATACTCTCTCAACCTGTCCGAATCCCACTGGAGCTTTTCTGTATATTCCACACAGGTCACACTTCCACCCAGCTTTGTGCCGTCTCCATAGCTGGACATATTACATTTAATTCCATCAGCTAAATCATTAATATATATCAGAAATATAATGATGATGGTCAAAATTGTCTTTTTCTGGATTGTGCACTGTTCCTACTTCTGGTTAGAATGTAGCTTAGACATTAATTATCATTCTAATGGATATTGTCTTCAGATCAGTTATTCAATGTACTCAAATGTTCCTTTGAGCACACTTTGAGTAACAGTCATGCTCAGAACAATCTTAAATAAACACAATTTTGCTCTCAGAATAATTCCACAATGCATAGCCACTTCACCTTGAGCATTAATTTGACTGGGGCAATAGGTTTTTCAGAACTACTGATTTTCATTTTGGCATTTGAAAGGAAAACCAGTTGTTATTTAGTTCATGGCAGCTGAAAGTTATCCCTGTAGGTGTATTAGGCACAAAAGAAGCAATATTAAACTTAGATTTGTGCACATTAAAGCCAAGTGCCACAATGACAGCAACAAAGGGCTTGTAAATCACCTTCAATGGATTAGTGGAATTTATAACTTAATGCTAATACAATGGTTACGATGTATGGTGCATTCTTTTTTCTGCCCTTCAAAGGCTGTGCATTTATTGAAGTCACAACCAGAGGTCCACTCGACCCATTAAAATAAGTGTGACAAAGAAAGTATGGAGTTCAGAACGGCAAAAGGCACAGCATTTAATTTATGAGCATCTCAATGAAGTTAGAATGTATTCTTAGCATGTTCATTTTATGCTCTAAAATGGCCTTACTTGATAAAAAAATGGTTCATTTTGACTGGACGCATAAATATAAAGCTGCAGTTCATTAGCAAGGTGTAAGGATTAACATATAAACTGATATGCTGAAGCAAAAAACGGCAGATGCTAGGAAACAGAAAGTGATGGGAACACATGGTGGGTTAAGCAGCGTCCACTGGGAGAGAAACAAAAGTCAATGTTTCAGAATTGGGGAAGTGAGCAAAAAGTGTGTGCTTCATTTATACAGAATGGTGGAGTGCAGAGTGGGTGTAGGGAGAACAGTTGGAATGTCTGTTAGTGGATGTTGATTAAATTTGTCAAGATAATTTTTTTAAGTGGTGATTACCTGAAACTGTTAAATTCAGTATTGTGTCAAGGTTTGCCATGTGCCCACACAGAGAGGAATGCTGCTCCTTGAGCTTTATAAAGTGCACCACTGGAGGAACCTGGGAGGCTGAAGGCAGAAAAGTGGAGAAATAAAGTTACAAGTGAATGAAAGCTCAGGGTTAACCTTTCAGACTAAATGAAGGTGTTCTGCATGTTGCTCGGCCAATCTGCATTTGGTTTCTCCAAGGTAAAAAAGATCACATCTTGAGCATTGAATCTAATGCATTAGATTGGAAGAAGTGCAAGTGCATAGCTGCTGCCCTGGATGACGAGAAGGGAAGAGGAAAGAGGTAAAAGGTCAGGTGTTGTATCCCCTGTCATGGGAAGCTAGCAATGTTGACAAATCCAGTGACCAAGATATTACCTGGTACTGAAATCAAAGTAGACAAGGCCATCTCTTCATGTGTGTGGTGCCTCACTGAACATTCTGATGCTGTGGTGAATAGCAAATTGTGAGCTGTGACATTCTGCTGCAACTGTCTGGAAAGAGCCTTTGGTAAGGAAGGTGGAAAGCATCATGACCTTCTTCTTCAAGGAAGGAAGAATTCAGGCATGAGAGCACAGCTGAGTGTCTTCCCACATTATTTCACATATCCAGAGCCTGCCAATACATTGCAAATGGGAGATACAAAGTGATGTGTCTGAAGTCTGTGTGGGAGTAGGCTCTACACGGATAGGCCTGTCTTTGCTTCCTACCTCAATGTCCCTGAACCATCAGTTAAAGCCTCCAGGAATGAACTTCTGCCACCAGTGTCACCACTGACAGACCCAAAGAATGAGTGTGTCACCAACTCACTCCATGAACTCTGTAAAGCGTTTGAATAGCCTGCAGTGAATTCTGAAGCTGCACAGTCAGGTCTCACAATATCAACAGATTGAGAACATAAGAAACAGGAGCAGGAGGAGGCCATGTGGCCCATCGAGCCTGCTCCACCATTCAATAAGATCATGGCTGATCTGTCCGTGTACTTAGATTCACCAACCTGCCTTTTCCCCATAACCTAACTCCCCTGCTATGCAAAAGTCTATCTAACTGTGATAATTAATGAGGTAGTCTCCATTGCTTTCCTGGGCAGAGAATTCCACAGATTGACTACTCTCTGGGAAAAGCAGTTTCTCCTCATCTCTGTTCTAATTTACTTTCCCAAATCTTGAGGCTATGTCCCCTAGTTTTAGTCTCACCTGCCAGTGTTAGAAATCTTCCTGCCTCTATCTTGTTTATCCCTTTCATAATTTTACATATTTCTATTAAGATCCCCTCTCATTCTTCTGAATTCCAGTGAGTATAGTCCTGGGCGACTCAACCTCTACTCATAGGCTAACCCCCTCTTCTCAGGAATCAACACGGTGAACCACCTCTGCACCACCTCCAAAGGCAGTATATCTTTCCTTAAGTAAGGAGACCAGAACTGCAGGCAGTACTCCAGATACAGCCTCACCCGTACCCTGTAAAGTTGCAGCATAACCTCCCTGCTCTTAAATTCAATCCTTCAAGCAATCCTTCCATTTGACTTCTTGATAACCTGACGTACCTGCAAACCGACCCTTTGTGATTCACGCACAGGCACTCCCAAGTCCCTCTGCACACAGCGTGCTGCAATCTTTCACGATTTAAATAATAATCTGATCTTCTATTGCTCCTTCCAAAGTGGATGTCCTCGCATTTATTAACATTGTACTCCATCTGCCAAACCCTTGTCCATTCACTTAACATATCTATATCTCTCTGCAGACTCTCTGCATCCTCTGCACCCTCTGCACAATTTGCTTTTCCACGAAGTGCCATTAGCAAACTTAGATACACTACACTCAATCCTCTCTTCCAAATCATTAATATATATCGTGAACAGCTGCAGGCCCAGCACCGATCCCAGCGGCACTCCACTCATCACTGATTGCCAACCAGAGGAACACCCATTTATCCCAACTCTTTGCCTTCTATTGGTTAATTAGTCACCTATCCATGCAAATAATTAACCCCAACTCCATGCATCCTTACCTCATGGATAAGTCTTTTATGCAGCACCTTATCAAATGCCTTCTGGAAATCCAAGTATACAACATACACTTGTTCCCCTCGATCCACTGCACTTGTTATATCCTCAAAGAACTTTAGTAAGTTTGTCAAACAGGACCTGCCCTTCCTGAATCCATGCTGCGTCTGCCTGATGGAACCATTTCTATCCAGATGTCTCTCTATTTCTTCCTTAATGATAGCTTCAAGCATTTTCCTGACTACAGTCGTTAAGCTAACTGGCCTATTGTTACCTGCCTGTTTCCTACATCTTTTTTTAAACAATGGTGTGACATTCACTGTCTTCCAATCTGCCAGGACCTGCCCAGAGTCCTGAGAATTTTGGTAAATTATCACAAATGCCTCTACTATACCATTTCTTTCAGTATCCTGGGATGCATCCCATCAGGACCAGGGGACTTGTTTACCTTTAGGCCCACTAGTTAG
>JARFYF010000058.1:12418937-12430335 GCA_030265395.1 Rhina ancylostomus | reverse complement strand
GAAGTCAGGATTCCAGCCTGGAATCACTTCCCAGGACATATTCCACACTGTGGTGTGTGTGTGTGTGTGTGTGTGTGTGTGTGTGTGTGTGTGTGTGTGTGTGTGTGTGTGTGTGTGTGTGAAAGCTAAAATCAGCAAGCTTCTTCAAAATGCTTCATTTAAAGGAGCATTGATCCCAAATTTACTGGACAAATGGATCTCTCAAGGCAGACCTTTCAAAAGCTGTCCTGAGGGCCACTGGGAGTTTCCCCTGCAGTAGAGGTGCTCACTGCTCTGAAGCTGGCTGCCATGGAGCAGATTTTGAAGGAGCTCTACACATTTTCCAAAAGATTAGTTTCTCTTTGGTCTTGCATTTAGTTCCATTGTAAATACTGGCAGTAGTTCCCATGTATACAATCATTTGAAACTTTACACAATACTGTTGGAAAAGTATCACTCTTTCAAATAACCTTTAAACATTACAGATAAGTTACAAAAACATGGTCCAAACTCGAATTTCAGACACACGTATCAATGTACAATATATCCTGATACAGGGTCTTGAACCGAAATGTTGACTATCCCCCTACGTCCACTGATGCTGAGTTCCTCCAGCAGTTTGTTTTTTGCTCCAGATTACACCATCTGCAGTCTCTTGTGTCCGCAATGAACAAAATATGTTGTGGCATTTTTGTTTGGTGTATACAACCAGAGATAAATTCTCTAAGATAGTCCCAGAAGTTCTTCAGCACTTGGAGAGGTGTGTTTAGCAGGCAATATGCTTTAGACCCAATGCACATTATGTGTAAGCGTCTGCTGCTGCAAAACTCTACTGTACATGGGACCCAAGGACTCATGAGTAAGAGAATAGGCCTTGAATATTTAATGCATACAGAGGGCTTTATGCTCCTTATTCCACCATTGTTGAGTGAGCAGAAGAAAACAAGTACTAATCCACCGTCACCTCTGGTTGTGGGTCACGGTGGGGTGGGTACAGTGGAAAGGAGAGAAATCCAGAGTGGGAAGAGGGAAGAATCAAGGCATCGGTGGATGAGGGAGATGTAATCCCAAGTCAAGCATTGGTTATGAATGGTTACTGCGGGGATGTTGGGAGGTCATGGTCATTATCATTGAAATCACAAATCAGACATGCTGGTGGTGCAGTGAGCTGGTGACATCTCAAAGGACAGTTTCAATAAGGGGGAAATTTATAACTTTAGAGGGTACTTACCTGCAGTTAATTTCCAATGTCAGAATGCAATGGGCTTAGACGGATCCCTTTTAAACCTCGGTGAAGCAGGTTTTATATTTTTATTGAACCTCGTTTCAACATGAATGCATCATGCAAAATATAGTATATCACAGCAAATACCAGAGTGCCACTAATTGTAAATAGGTAAGTAAATTCAAGGCATAGATAGGTTAGACAGTCAGAATCTTTTCCCCAGGGTAGAAATGTCAAACACCAAAGGACATGTTTTCAAGGCTAGAGGGGGCAGGTTTAAAGGTGATGTGAAGGGCAAGTGTTTTATGCAGAGAGTGGTGAGTGCTTGGAACGGGTTACCAGGGGTAGTAGTGGAAGCAGGCAGTTTGGTGGAGTTTAAGAGGCTTTTAGATAGACACATGAATATGAGGAGAATGGAGAAATATGAATAATACACAGAAGGAGGATATTTAGTATAAATTGGCATCAAGATCGGTACAACACTGTGGGCCAATTGGCCTGTCCAGTGCTATACTGTTCTATATTCCATGAAACAAACAGAGCAAAGTCTCAAACTTCAAGGTAGGGACAGTAAATCACTGATCATGTCTTCCAACTGATTTTCCAATGAAATTCTGTAAAGTAGCACCCATAAAAGTTGAGGCATGCCACGGAATTTTTAGACTGCAATCCTTTATTTCTGCCTCTTTACTTTCCATTGACTATTTTGATCAGAAGGTGAGTGGACTGCATTGTGAAATGAGCTCAGCTCAAGCTTAACAGTGCAAGGGAACTTGGTTACAATCAATAGGGGAATTGCTTTATTATATTTGTCTGCTTTGAGTTTCACTCTGGCATGGGCATTTTATCCATGCCACTTAAAGAAGTGTGCAGTTAAAATGGCGCTGAATGTTGGAATGCACATTCCCTCTGTGGTTAACTCGGTTTCTCTTCCCCTCAACTTGTGATTAGTTCTTTGCAAGTGGTTAATATTAATCTCTCTCCTTGCATAGCACTGAAGCCATTGATTTTATGGTTTAATTCTAAGTGTGAGTGGAAGCTGTGGAAAAACAAAATAAAATCTAATTGTTGTAAATTGGGACAATATTAAGCAAAGCATTTGCCTTTTAGTAAACACCAGCTCCAACAGACTTACTGAGAGGACACTCCCTATGTCACACTTCTCTCTCCAACATTCTTTGCTGAATGTATTCTGCAGATTTATTTTTCTTTTACATTTTTTCAATGTATTCTCCCCAGCATTTGCCCTCCTTCAGCTGAAATGGAGAGATTGTTCCGTGACTGGCACCAACTCCATACCCTGGTATGATGGGAGGGAGTGTTGGACATTGTCCATAATCCAACTCCCATAGCGTGGAACACTGATTGGTATGTCAGTCTCCAGCTAGATGTTTGGTTTAGGACTGTCAAAACCCTTCCAACTGCAGCCAAGAGTTTCCAACTGAAACATAAACTTTGACTTCAAGCTTATATCTTCTGGGAGGAAAACAGGTTGAATTTGGATGCCAATTCATAAATTTAGTAGATACAATTTTTGATTTTAATTGAGAATTACCTTGATTCAGAGTCACTCTCTCATCTGAATCAGAAGATAAAGTGTTTGAACCATACTCTAAAGACTTAAAGATATAGACACAGTGACAGCATCCAGTTTTTGAGAGGTCAAAATGAGGTAAATAGAAATAATCTCATGATTTTATTCAGATCAGCGTGGCATGTTGGGCTTGCTACCATATCCCACCAACATTGTTAACGGAATTTACTTTATTGCTATTTGTAGGGCCTTGCTGTGTGCAAATTGGTTACCTTGTGTTCCTGACTTACAGCAATGACCATTGTCAAAAATAATTTCATTAGCTGGAAGATACTTTGGGATGCCCAGAGGTTTTGAAAGGCAAATTTTGTGTGTTTTGTCTGCTCCCAGTCCAGCATTACAAAGTACCTGAGTGCAGCACAGTGCAGACAACCTAGGTAATGTTCATTGTTTTCAGACCTGAAAGACCAGACGACTGAAACGGTTGGGATCCTTAGCTGATTCTTCAAATCCAAGACCCATATGGAGCCAAACTAGAAATGGCTTCATTTTTAACCTGCTTTTCTCAAGTGAGAGGTTGCTTAAAAATCCATTGTGGCAACCCCATTCAAATGGCGAAGATCAAATTAACAAAAATGCCACAGCCAACTGTTGGCCAATACAAGTCCCTCTTATGGAATTGGTTTCCCTCCCCTCCTGCCTGCCTACTGCCCACCTGGACCCAACCTTCTAGCACAGGAGCCAGCCTGTGTTGTACCATCTCATGTGCTAAACGTAAGAAACAGAAACAGGAGTAAGGACAAAGGATCCTCAAAAGATCTTGACTGATCTTAATGTCTCAAGTACACTTTAGTGTCTCATTCCCAGATCACTTGATTGAAAGTCCAAAAGCCTATTGATCTTGAATTTACTTGATAAGTGAACTTGCATAGAAAGATCTCCAAAGATTCCTACCCTTTGAACAAAGGCATTTCCTTTCATCTTAGTCCTGAATGATCAACCTCTTATTCTGAGACTGTGCCTCTTAGTGTTAGATTTTACAGCCTCAGGTTGCAGGTTCGCTCCACTATCGCATCCTGTCAATGCCCTTCAGATACTCATAAATTCCAATGAGATCCTCATTCGTTCTTCAGTGAGTGTGGGACAATCTTTCTCAGTCCTTCTTCATAGGACAATGCAGATGGTCCAGGTGCAATGGGTCCATAGATTGTCATCTGAATTTAAGTGGGGACTTCTTTCCTGTCATTTCCCCTCCTTCTCTTTTACCTCTAGTTTCACTTATGGCACTTGTTGAGGCCAGAGATCATCCAAGCTGCTTATGATTTGAATTAACTTTGATCTGACAGCTATTCAATACAACCACTGGATTGTAAATTCAAAGCAGCTCACTGCTAAAAGAACCTATGACTCCCTGATCCCTCCTCCAGATCTCTAGGCACGGTTGCTCATCAGTTAGTGGAGTAGAAATATGATGCTTTAGGCTATTAAAATTCACTTTAGTTCTCAGGGATTGAATATTCTCAATACCCAGGTATTAATAAACTCAGCTACTTGACTGAAGGTCATATCCTTCATCTGACTCATTCAAGGAAAAGCAAAAAGCCTTTATTAGACTAGTATGCGTCAGACATTGTTTGAACCTCTTAAGGTTTCCTAGATGAGCAGAACAAAACATTTCCCCTACAGTGGCATCTATGTTGTGTCACTTTCTGAATGAGTTTCCTAGCACTGCTTAACAGGAATTGATTTTTTTTTATATTTAGTTGCCAGACGTGGGCAAGCTGGCAAGGGCAACATTTAATGCCCATTCTTAAATACCTCCTCCTTACTGCAGTTGGTGTGGTTAAGGAAATGCTACTGTGTTGCCAGGGGTGTCCAGTATTTGGACCTTTTGATATTGAAGTAAAGGCCTAATTGTTAACTAAATATGTTCATGCTAAATATAAGTATTCTCAGGCTTATCCACCATATCTCTTTAAGCATTGAAAATACTGCTTTCCCTGTATTCACATGTATGCTAGCTTTGCAATCCTACTGGATAGCGTGTGACTCATCTGCTTCTTAAACAATAGCTTTGCAGGCATTCAGTTTTCACTAAGAGTTTAAAGACTCAACATATGAATAAGTTACCTGCAAGACAGCACTCTGTCTCTTTGGATTTATATGTATTTTGTCTCAATACATCCTGAAGATATTACATCCATTGCTAAGTTTTCATTTATTCCCAATTAATTCCTTGGAATTTTTTCCCTTTCCTCTTTATGGTCTCCTGACTTAAAGCCCCATGTTTCACTCAATCCCATCTTGCTCTGGAGCTGAGTCCTGTGACTCTGCTGTTGAAGATGGTTTTCCCTGAGATTTTCGTCCAAGTCATTAAACCATTCGCGGTGTCTACCTGGGAACAATCAGTGCCTCAATCCTACATTCTCCCATTCCATGGCATAACAGAACTGTTCCTGCACTAATTCCAGTTTGCTGTCCAGCACCATGCACTGCACTACCAATCCCATTTATCCATAGTCAGAATTCCAGTAGCTTTGTCTTTCCAATAGAATATATTCAGTTGAATCAACAATGGATCACAAAGCAACAAACTTTAATCCAATAATGATTGCAGAGAAAGTTCTTCCCAGATAATGGCTGTAATGTATAATCTCATGGCAGTTGAGTCAAATAGAGATACACTAAAACAAAATGCTGCAGATATCGGAAATATGAAATGTATAGAGTTAATATTCAGGACAAGACCTTTCAATAGATCTGGTGAATAGTTATTGGCCTGAAATATTAACTTTGATTCTCTCCACAGATGCCTCCTAACTTGCTGAGTATTTCCAATATTCCCTTCTTTTTGTTATGGCATTTAGAGGGATGCTTGATAAATGATGAGGGAAAAAACAGTGCAAGAGGATGTAATGAGGATTTTTTTTCTTGAAAATGACATACTTACTTTGACACAGAAAGAGGATATTCAGCCCATCAGGTCCACATCAGTTCCGAGAGGAACAATCCCATCCATCCCAATTGCCCCTTTTGTTATTTTCTCTTGAGCGCCTGCAACTTATCGCTTCTTGCCCTCCTTTTGATTCTTTTTGCCACTTACAAACACTAAGGGGTATTTTTTAGAGTAGCCAATTAACTTACCATCACAGCTTTGTGTTGCGGGAGAAAACTGGAGCATTGGGCTGAAACCCATATGGTACATACTCCACATGGTACCCATCAGGATCAAACCCAAGTCCCTCGAACTGTGAGGAAGAAGAACTGACTACTGCACCACTGTGCCCCATTTCTAAAAGTGACACAAGGAAAAAAAATGCATAACAAGTGCACTGCCAAGGATATTAGGGGAGGTAGATTCAATTGCAGCATACAAAAGGATGCTGGACCAACATCAGAAAGGGCTGTGGGGAATGGATTGAGAAGTGGGATTAGCTGCATTGCTCTTTAGAACTGATACGGACTCTACAGGATGAATGGCCTTCTTTTCTGTAACTATTCTGTGATTCGATGTCAAAGAACAGAAGAGGTTTAGATGAAGAAGGATGGAGTGTAAACACAGGCATAGATTGGGCCAAATGGAAAGTTACTGTGACGCAAATTCCACATAATTCCGTGCAAAACACCAGGATGAATTCATTGCAGCTACAGAAATGTGATAGTTTAATTTGATTCAGAGCTACAAAATTCCTTTCAACAGTTAGCCTAAATGTTTGGAAAGGAATTTCCTTGGTATCAGGTAATGCTGGGGAGGCTCCCTGACTCACCATCACTTCTTAGTTGTTGCATCTGGGTGTTGTGGTCAGGGCTTCTGCCTGCAACATTGACTCAATCCCGAAGAACATATTGCATTACCTTTTATAATAATCCCCTGAGGTTCAACTGCCAACAAAAGCTTTTGTGTGAGTTTTAAATTTAACTAGCAAGTTTAAAATTGGCCCTTCTCAACCACATGGAGCGTTAAAAGCAATTTTCCAATCTACTTTTGGCTTTTCGAGAACATAGATATTTCACATTCCCTAGCCATGGTGTCTTGCAACCACACAGACAGTAATTGCAATATCAGTACTTGTTTATGCCTTTTATGGAGATGTCTTTAAAAACCCTCAGCTGTGGAGATTCCAACGTTTCACTTAATGATTGTTCCACACTCACTTATTAATTGACTCCATTTATTTATTTCACCAAAGCCTTTAATTATCTTTGGAGAGTGCACGGAATAACCCCAGTACTTTCTCAATGATCAACATGGCAGTTAACTCCAAAAGTTAAATGTCACTTCTGGATCTTAGCATATGATATTCCACCACAGTTCTTATTGCAACAACATCAGAGCCAAGATCTTTGAAATATTGTGCAAGCTTTTCCATCTTAAACTTCTGCCAAAGTAAAAACAAAATTGTTTAAAATACAAAGTGGAAAACATTCAGGTCACACATCAAATTATGACGAGTCTTTGGATGAAAAGCTTCTCGACCCTATCTTCCAATATTTGTGCTGTGGATCACATTACAGTACTTGATGGTTGTCATCAGAGGGCACCAGCAAGCTATTCAAAGACCTTTGCAATTGTAATGGTTCTGGATGCAACAGAACTACAGGTTTAGACTGAAGACTCAACACATCAAATAGCTAAATAGTTATATAGCCTTCAAGCCCGGATTTTAACGTCCTTAAAATGGTAAAATCTGCAAGAACATCTGTATCCCATCACTTTCATATTTCACAGGAAGTGCAAAGGAGTCAAATCTCAACCGGACTCTGGAATACACAGGAGACAGGAGAACTTATTCCAAATGGGTGACTTGTTGGTTGCAGTATAATTCCATCTTGGTGGAAATTAGGAGTAGTTGCATGTTCAATGTTCAAGGGTTTTTTTAATATATTGTGAGGAGCGTGCAGACAATTCCAAACTAGTTAGACTCAAAGTTAAGAATTGGGCAAGCAGAGAGGTCCACCATGACTTTCTGGAGCACTAGCTATCGGAATGGGCAGCAGGCCGCATAATTTGTTCTGCTCACTCATCTCCAGATTCCACAGATGTTTACTGGCCAGAGTCAAGTACCTGCAGCAGATTTGTGCACTCGATCAGTTAAGAACCATGGGAATAATGAAGTAAACCAGACGATGTTTATGTTATTTTTTTGAATTCTGCATGAAAAATGTACAGCTCCTAATCTGTGAAAGTCTTCCTGGAATATTTCACGCTGACAAGCTGCAGATATTCCGTTTAACTTCCGACTGCTTTCTGGAGATTGAAACAAACTACATAGATAGGGTAGAGAGTCAAAATCTTTTTCCTGTGGTAGGGATATCAGAAACAAGAATGCGTAGGTTTAAACTGAGAGGAAGGAATTTTAAAGGGTATCTGAGGGGTAAGCTTTTTTACACAGAGTGGTTGTTATCTGGAATATGCTGGTTGTGGAATTAGATACAGTTACTATGTTTAGGAGACATTTAGTCAGGCACTTAACTAAGCAAGGCAAGGAAAGATACAGTCCTAATGCATGTTAATGGGATTAGAATAGATGGGCAAAAATGTTGGCATGGATGTGGTGGGCCAAAGGGCCCACTTCTGTGCTGTTCACCTCTATGACTCACCCTCACCGCACGAGTTAGCAGTTCTGAGTAACAAACAACCACTTCCTTTTAAACAGGGCAACCGTGAATGGGACATGGTGCTAAGTTTAGACCTGGGCCGTGGTTTTGGATGACTTCAAGCCAATGGAGCATCACATAAGGGAAGCCGGCCAGAATGATCAAGAGCAGAGGGAACAAAGGCATGTTGAGGGTTTCAACAGCAAATGAACCAATGCAGGGTCAGAGACTGGCAATGTTACTTGAGTGGAAATATGTGATCTTTGTAATGGCATCGCTATGTAGTCTGCAGGTCATCTTGGGTCAAACATCACAAGAAGGTAGCGAACAGTCTAGTTCAACTTCAGACAGTTGCCAGGCAGAGGGACAGAATCAATAACTGGGGAGCAGGGCTTAACCAGCACAACCTCCCAGGCGCAAAGGATGGTCAGTGTGCAGAATGGGACAATCTGCATTAAGTGCATCAGCAAAGTAAAGTATATTGGGTTTACTAAGTGAATCTTGCTCCAAGGAGGGGAGGGGAAAGACTGGATTATGAGTAATGTCAGTTAGATTGAGATGCCAGCTGATGGCCCATCAAAAAAGTCCTGAAGGGCATAGCTGCTGGACTGAGTCAGTGGCAGGTAGTAAGTGAACAAATGTGAGCAATAAACTTGACCTTGTCCTCACTAATCTGAAAGTCCATGCCAGCTCTGGTAGAAGTGACCATTGTACAGACTTTGTGGAGACAAAATCCCAAGTTCCGACAGAGGACAGCCTCCGGGGTGTCATGTGGCTCTATAAACATGCTAGATGGGATAGTCTCAGAAAACCACCACCTGCTGGTTGCCTTTAAGTTGTACATCATCCTATGTTCTTCACCATTTGTCCTTATTGCTATATCACAATATATTGCTGGTTCTTCATCATTGCTGGATCTAATTCCTGGAACACCCTATCCAATGGCACAGAGGAAGTAACTTCACCAGAAAGACTACAGGGTCTCAAAAAGACTCATTATGTCAATTGCTCATTACCACCTTCTCAAGGGTAATTAGGTCAGGGTAACTAAAGCTGGTGTTACTCACATCCTAAAAATGAACATGAAAAGAAATTTCAATTCAAAGCCTCCACCCCACCACATTTCCCAGCTCAATACCCACTGATACTAGGAACCCCAGAAGTAGTGGTGGACTCTGGAGTACTGGTGGCAAAACCCATAGTTGGTTAAATTTTAGCCTGTGAATGGTCTCCATCCGTCCATAAGCACCACTTCCATTCCATCTTCCATCAGTTACCCTGAAAGAGCTCACTCATCTTTTGTAGGACTTTCAGTCTGCCTTGAGTCAGAAGGTTTCAGATTCAAGTCCCCTTCCAGAAACCTGAACACAGAAATCTTGGCTGATGTATCTGTACAACACTGAGCAAGTGCTGCACTTTTAGAGACGTCCTTGGGATTAGCTATTAAACTGGACACAAGTAAATGTCAAAGATACAATGGCACAATTTTGGAGAAAGGTGGTGTCCTGGGAAAGCTTATACTTCAATTAACATCATTAAAAGCAGATTATCTGTCCAATATCAGGTAATTGTTTGTGGGAACTAGCTGTGCATAAATTGAGTGTAATTCTTACTCTATTATGAAAGTGACTACACTTTAGAAGTATTTAATTGACTACAAGGTGCTTTGGGATTTTCTGCAGGCTTCTTGTGGAAATACAAACTTCTCTTTCAACAAAATTTGACACATTCCACTGGGTGTCACTGCCCCTTGTAAATGGGTTCCATGCTGTTTTGTTGCCTCAGTGGCAGTAGTTGCTGGTGTTGCAGATCAAGGTGGACAACCTGGCCAATATAAACAGTGAGAAAATTGGTCTGGTGTCACATTGGGGGAATCTCCTCTTTCCCAGGTTTTGGACAATCCAGTTAATCAAGATACAGGAAGTGGAAATTCAAAAATAATGCATTTCAGTCCTTTTACAAGGATATTTGTAGGACAAACTGTGAAATTCCTTTTCATTTGGATGAAAGTTAAGACAACTGTTTTAAAAACTTTTGCTCGGTCTGTGCAGCATGTGTGTTTGAATACAGTGAGCCCACAGATCCAGTTCCTCCTGCTGCCAAATTAGTTGTTCCAGTAAAATAAATAACATGGTAACACCACATGGTAACATCTCTGCACATAGATGTTCTGAAACAGTTTGATCAAACACAGATGGGGCTGGGATTTTCCCATCAGTATAATGCAGTCATTGGCAGTAAACCTGGTCCCGCCTACCCTGGGGAAAATCCCACCCCAAGTTGTGTGGAAATTACTTTATAAACCTCCTTTAAGATTTAGTTTAGACTCCTTATATTACACACTCTTTACATTTGATGAAGGTCAGACATATTGTCTGAAGCTTTTACTTAAGGCTACATCACAAAAGAAGGAACATTAATGTAGACTCTGAGAACCTGGATTGCAGGACACCATATTTCTCGTGCTTTGTGCCATTTCAGTGAAAAATAACCATTTAAACATTTTTGCACAATAAACTCCATAATTTTCACTCAATGTCCTCTTTGCATCTGGTAGTATAACATACAAAAGACCCTGAAAGGCATTGAGGTGTTTGAAGGCTTGCAACATATTCCTGGAACCATAACCATGCCACCACATACCCTACCACCTGATCAACTTACATTCAGTCTCCAAGTTCGCAATCTCACCTCCCCCAGCATCACCTCTACCCAACAGCTCCTACCTACCAATCACTCCCCCATCACCCACTGCCTGCTCCTCCTGCAAGACCACTGAACCCTCCCAGCCACCACTTCCCAAATACCAACACCTTTCTGTTGACGACCAATGCTACCTCTTGATTACCAGACACCTCTGATTACTAATCCAACAACCCAGCAATCCTGGACAAATGACTCTCTTCTCAATGAGCAGCCCCAATCTTCCTTCCTCTGACTCGATCCCTCTCCCCCAACTGTCATGGTTCTGAGTTCTGGCCCTCTATTTGGCTCCATTAATGCCTTGTTGTCCAGCACATGGATTCCATGCTGGACTGATTAGATAACAATACACACCTGAG
>JARFYF010000058.1:12381420-12403603 GCA_030265395.1 Rhina ancylostomus | reverse complement strand
AGATGTATTTCACTGTGTGTTTCAATGTACATGTGACTAATAAAGATATCTTACCTTTATATCAATGTAAGAAGACTGATAGTCAACCTATCAAGTCTATTGTAGTGCATTTCCTAACGTTGCTACAATAAATTAAAAATTCCCTAGAAACATTATAATCAAGGAACAGGTAAAGGTTATGCAGCTCCCTTCAGTTTTGCCTTCATTTAGGTCATGGCTAATCTGCATTGTTATTACATCATCCCACCATGAGTCTATGTCAAGAGAAAATGGGCAGAGAAAGTGAAAACTGGATTAGGGATCCTATTTCACTGGGCAGTTGGTTTAAAATCTACAAGAACAAAGGTGCCACAGAAAATGTCTGGTTGTATCAGTTTCATGGTCACCAGCAGGTACAGTAATGTTAATTAGCATCAATGCATACAGAAGCTGGCTCCTTCCACTGCTTGCAGGTTTTTCTTCCAGGCTTCAAAAGTAGGGGGCATTGAAAGATGTCTTTTAAAGCAAACCAACCTCCAGCCTTTGAAGGGGAAAACTCCAAGTTACTTTGCCCTCATTACTTTCTTTGGTTACCACTTGTGGGTCTAGGCAAGTGGTCCATTTACAGGTCCATTCTCAATGGCCCTCATTAGTATGTGCACCATAAACAATAGGTGTAAGTCTGATCTGAAAAATGTGTTTCATTTCGATAATTTTATTTGTGATTTTTCCAGAGGTAACTTGCCTCTCCAGTGGAAAGGAGCTAGTTGGAGTATGCTAGCAGCCTTCTGATCTACTGTAGAACTAGGGAGAGCAATCCTTGTTTCTCTTAGCTTGACATCAACCTGAATCACATATTTTACTTATCCTTTAGATGGTCACTACTTATAGGCCATATCTACTTTTGGAAGGCATGAAGAGTGCAAGCTCAACATCTGTTTTGCTGAGGGTACTCTGAATTCTTCAGAGAGGCTCAGAACATGAAACAAGCCCTGCATTAGCATCAACAATGAATCTTTCTCTGTGTTAGTTCTACTTCTAATTAGGACCATGGAATTCTGTTCTTCAAACTGTGGTCTGAATTTGAACAGAGTGAATAGGAACACTACATTAGGCATGATAACAGTCTGCGGTGGAACATAATAAAATATGAAACACAAAGGAGCCACTTAGCAACTAAACCTCATTCACTTTACAGATGTTTAATTTGGCCTGTAAAAATCATCCATGATAATGCAGGAGAAAATAACAAAAACTAAAACATCCTGCAACAAATCCTTCCTGATCCCCAAAGGGCAACAAGTAAAGGCGCCAAATGAGATTTGAAAATGCAACCCAGTCAAAAAATCCATATCATTCATTTCTGACTGCAGTCAATGAGAGAAAGTTGAGGGATTTTAGCAACTTTGGGGTCCTCACAAAAATGTACCCATTCATTTCACCTCCCTTTCCATTTAAACTTCATTCCCATTCTTACTTATATGCTTATTCATATCTTTGTTTTCAAATAAATTACTTTTACTAGAACTACAGCCCTGTACAAATTCTTGATTATGAAGGGCTTTGAGAGAGGAAATGAGGATTAACTGTTTCCGCTGGCAGGAATTCAGAAACCACAGATTAAAGATAGTTAGCGTAGGAACCAAGGCAGAAATGAGGAGAACTGTTTTGTTTCATACAACTTGTTACAATTGCCGAGAAGTTTGGTGAAAGAAGGTTGAATAACAGCAGTCAAAAAAGAACTGGATATTTAGTGGTAAAGGAAATATTTGCAAAACTGCAGGGAAGGAGCAGGGTGAGGGACTCAATCAAAAGGAGCAGGGTGAGGGACTCAATCAAAAAACTCTTTCAGAGAGCTGGGACAAACATTTTTTTAAGATGTGTGTATTGCTGGCATGGTCAGCATTTATTTCCCATCCCAAATTGTCCTGTAGAGAATAGCTTGATAGCTCATTTTAGAGGATATTTAGGAGTTAAACTACTAAGGATCTGGAGTCACCTACAGGCCAGACCAGACAAAGGGCAGCAGATTTCCTTCCCTGAAAGACATTAATGAACCAAGTGGGCTTTAGTAGTTTCATGGTCATCATCACTAAAACTAGCTATCCTTTTTTTTCCAAATATATCCATGTTAATACGTGAATTTAAATTCGATAGCTGACAATGTGAATTCAGGTCTCTAAATTGTTGGTCCAGCTTTGAATTATCAATCCGATATTACTATTATAACACAATGGATTTACCAATGTAAAAATATGAATAGCTCACACAAATATATTGCACTAGTTATACTTTATTATTTTATAGAATACATAATCACATTTGAGTTGCAAGTCCTCTGGTTGCAAGGGGATCAGAATGCAAGGCCCTGTCCTTGATTTTTTTAATAAGGACATAAGTGTAAAGTACCCTCATGAAATAATAGCTTCCATATTGACGTAGGAAGGAATCACTAGAACCATCTGTTCTGTAAATGACAATGGTCTCTCAGGCCCTGCAATGTGTAATACTGCCAGAAGTGGGAAAGGGCAATGACAAGACCAGCAAATTATGTTCTGCAGGCTGATTTCCAGGAATGAAATGATGCTGTGAGAGCCAAGCTTCTTAAGGTGGTAGAAATACAACAGTTCATGAAAATTCTGCCATTAAGTTAGAAAAATTTAGATGCTAGATTTCTGGCATAAGAGGGCTTTAAACAGTTTGTTTACTAATATTGTCAAAAAAAGATGTGTATAACATGGGGATGTCACTTTATTTTCACATTTTTTTTGTTAAAATTATTGAGCAGAGGTGATAGCCCTTGACATGTGGATAATTAACTTCCAAGGAATGGATGGGACAGACTTTACATTAATGTGTCAGTATAAATCTCTATAATTTTCTGCAGAATTCCTTTGGTAAAGAAAAATGTTTACAAATGATTTTATTACTTTACAAATATCCTTTCAATTTTGTTTCACTACCCCAATGATTTTTTTAAATGTATAATTGAATCTGTCTCTATTAAAGTGACTAAACACTTGGGATTTGACAAGGGACTTTGAGAGAGATCTTGTTGACATAATCATTTTGGCTGTTATTTTCACTCCATCTCTTTCAGAGGTAAAGACTGTCATTTCTAAAGAATGGTGATTAAGGTATTTTCCTTATATTTTACCCTTGTCAAATATCTAAGTTATTCAAAATGAAGTTTCCTACTTTTTAGCATTAGTAATGTATTTACCTGTGTGTCTGCATGTGTATGATGTGCTGGAAAGAAACATTAGGGGAATATTTCAGGATTTCACATCTCTCTGTGCACACAGGCCCTTATCACAAGTCAGCTGTAGAGTCGATAGCACTCTCTCTCTTCTGACTGGGAAGTTAGATTCCAGAGAACTATGACCTGGGAGATCCTGAGTGCATGGAATGTGTAATAATAACATAAGATGCATCTTGAGTATGTCCAGAGATTTCTGTTTCTATATATGATTATGAGTCTTTACTTTCTTATAACAAGGAATTTTGCAGCATTGGGATTGCTAGCTCTTCAAATGCAACTAACTATCCTGATCCTACGCTTGTCCTTTATCCATAAGATTTTACATTTATACTTTAAAAACATGTATACCCAGCAGTTCTCCTCAAAGTAGCTCACTGTGGGATGCTGTTCCTTATTCCTTATTCCAATCATCCTCACTGCGAAAATATTTTCAAACATCTCCTTATCCACCAGCTATTGGAAATAATCCTCCCCTATCCTCTCAAACCCTCTACGATTTCATGCATTGGGTTCGCTCTTTAACCTTCTGTAATCCATTGGAAAAATGGTCCAATAATTTAAACTTCACTTCCTAAAATGTCTCCCTTTAGTCTTGTCAGCAACAGTGGACGCATCAGTGATAAGCTTAAGAAATGTCTATATTCTGTAACAATCATATTCGCAGGTTATAAGGTAGTAAATATAAGGCTCCTACTAAACAAAGGAGGGGAAGAGAAAACTGGCGATGACAGATTTTGAGCACAATGTTAGAATCTATCATTAATGATTAAGGAGGTTGAGGGGTGACCTGGAATTGGAATTGGAATTGTTTTATTATTATCATTTGTACCGAGGTACAGTGAAAAACCTGTCTTGCATACCATTCATACAGATCAACTCAATACACAATGCATTGAGGCAGAACAAGGTAAAACAATACAGAATGCAGAGTAAAGTGTCATAGACACAGAGAAAGTGCAGTACAGGTAGACAATAAGGTGCAAGGCCATAACGAAGTAGATTTTGAGGTCAAAAGTCCATCTTATTGCACCGGAGAACTGTCCAATAGTCTTATAACAGCAGGACAGAAGCTGTCCTTGAGCCTGGTAGTATGTGCCTTCAGGCTTTTGCATGTTCTGCCCCATGGGAGGGGGAAAAGAGAGAATGTCTCGGGAGGGAAGGGTCTTTGATTATGTTGGCTACTTCCCCGAGGCAGCGAAAAGTATCGACAGAATACATGGGGGGGATGCTGGTTTCTGTGATGTGCTGAGCTGTTTCCACAGCTGTTTCTTGCAGTCATGGGTAGAGCAGTTGCCATACCGACCTGATGGAGGTTTATAAGATCATGAGTGGCACAGATAGGGTAGATAATTACAGTCTCTTTCTCATGGTAGGGGAGTATAAAACTAGAGGGTGTAGTTATAAGATGAAAGAGGAAAGATTTAAAGGGGATCTGAGGGGCACGTTTTTCACATGGAGGGTGATGGGTATATGGAACAAGCTGCCAGAGGAGGTGATAGAGAGATCGATAAGAAAATTTTAGAAAGATATGGGCCAAACACAGGCAAATGGGATTAGTTTAGATAGGCATCTTGGTTGGCATGGACGATTTGGGCCTAAGGACCTGTTTCCAAGCTGTATAATACTAGAGCAGCTTAAGGATTCTGATTCAAAGAGTCAAATACACGAAATGAACTTAGACACCTATGTACACAAATGTACCCACATCATTGTTACAGATTCATTTCCTGCAATAACCTTTCTAAGGCAAGAAGGACTGCTGAGTAATAGTAGAAGTGACATTATTAGGGTAGTCTCATTCTGTAGAACATCTGGCAGGCCTGGGATCCAGGAGGGACTGTACAGTTACGAATGTGTTGCGGTTTATCATTAATGCTGTCATCTATCTCTGCGTCCTGCTTTATTACAGGGTCCTTCACCTGTTTGACCCCCAACAATTGTGTCTTCAATCAAGAAATTCAGTAAGAGCAGAAAATTGTATTCTGCCATGTATTATTCCACACATAATACATAAAAATATAAACATAGGCAACATCGTTCGATTTGCTATCAATTTGGGCAATTTTCTTTTTCAAAATATAATATTTAAGTCCTTGTAAGTAAGGGCCATTAATACTTAAATATTAATCATCAGCAGACATAAGTGCTCACTTTTTGAAGTTTATGGTGGGTTACAAAAGAATAAAGGAAGAAATCAAGAACATCAACCTTCTAAAGTCATTCTCAATAGATCAAGATGGTTCCTCCAAAGTCCACATCTGTATTCACTCACATCTTTGTGACTGTTGTATTTTGGTGCCTTTGTCAATACATCATGGTGCAGTAGAATATCAGACTCAAAGTTGAGTTTATTGTCATTTGCACAAGTACATGTTTGCACAGGTGCAATGAAAAACTTACTGCCAACAGGATCACAGGCACGTACCTTCATATAAGTAGCATTCACAAGAAAAACATAAGTTAAACATAAATTATATACAATTTTTACAAGAAAGAATATAATTAGAACAAAAAAAACAAAGTCCATTTTTGGGCAAAGTGATCAAAGTGTTGCTAAAACTGTAGTGATTAGGTTTTTGCTGGTTGGTTCAAGAACTGAATGGTTGAAGGAAAGTAGCTGTTCTTGAAGCTGGTGGTGTGGCACTTCATGGCTTTGGTACCTCCTGCCCGATGGTAGAGGCAAAAAGATGGCATGGGCCGGATGATGGAGATCTTTGATGATGGATGTTGCCTTCTTGAGACAGTGCCTCCTGTAGATACTCCCAATGGTGGGGAGGGATGTAACCGTGATGTATTGGGCAGAGTCTACTACTCTCCGCAGATTCTTACATTCCTGTGCATTCAAATTGCCGTAGCAGTACATCTGTAGCAGTTTGTTAGAGTGTTCAGTGACAGGCCAAACCTCCTTAATCTCTTAAGAAAGTAAAGATGCTAGCATGCTTTCCCACAGTTCACCTTGAGGCCTAGTGTCTATGATTCTGTGTCAGCAAGATTATTGCGAACATTTATCCACTTAAAGTTTTTTTAAATTACTTCACAGGGAGTTTTACTTGCAATGCTGGAGTTATTACAGTGCCTTCAATATGTTGTTCATTTCAGAATTAACAGCAAGCAGAGACTGACTACAAGACAATAAAGGATTTACAAAGGGTCTGACCCCCAAGGGTCTGTACTAATTTGCAGACAGAAGCTTCAGCTAGTCACAGTTCGACACTAAGCAAAAATTTGTAATAAATTATCAAATGAGTTTTATTTTCATACACCATCATTTTTATCTGTGCAGCTTGAATTAATATTATTTTTGTTTGAATGAAATGGATACTGGGCAGTGAATGGAAAGCACCTATTAAAAGTAATCACTCAGCAACAACTCATCTCATAATTCTTGTTATGGCTTAGAGCATTTTAGAAATGCGGGTGGAGAAGTTTGGTATTTATTTCACTGCTTGAGTTGACGATGATTCCCTGAATAAATACACTGCTGTTATTGAGTATTGACGTTATCCATAATGGCTTTTGTCTACTCATCTTCAGCCTGCAGGAACTTGGAAGGGATTTATTGCAGGCAATCAATGAAAAGCTACACTACTGAATCTACTAATTTCCTCCACAGACTTTTCACAGAGCTTTTATCACATGTAGCATATCCTCCAGTTGATTTTGAATGGTTCCAACAATCTTGATGACATTATTTGAATTCCTGAAATTCCCTACCCAGGGCCATATATGAGAATACCTGCAACAGATACACTGTAGCAGTTTATGAACTTGGCTCACCACACCACTTCTCAAGGGCAATTAGAGGCAAGCAATAAATGGTGGACTTGTCAACATAAAGAGAATGCAAAGCATTACCAGTTAGTATCTCTTTCATAAATATAGGCCACAAAATTTTAATATCCTTACCTTAGCCTTAGTTAAAATGACATTTTTTTAATTCTTTTTTTGGATCTGGGCATTGTTAGCAAGGCCAGCATTTGCCCATCTCCAATTGCATTTGAGAAGCTGTCAGTGAGCTGCCTTCTTGAACCTCTGCAGTCCTTCTACTTGAAGCTATTTCCACAGTGCTGTTGTGTAGGGAGTTCCAGGATTTAACTCCATGATAATGAAAGACTGTTAGTAGATTTCCAAATCAGAATGGTGAGTGGACAGGGAACCTGCAGCATGTGCCTGTTTCCCTTGTTATTCTTGGTGGTAGCAGTTTATTATAGCTAATGTATAACTAAGTACAAGATCACTAATTGGTCAGGACAAGGAGAAAACTAAAGTTTTTTGTTGTATCATCTTTCTTTCCCCTCTAATGCCTTTTACTGAAGGCAGGGCTCACATTAGGTACTGTTCTAGGCTTCCTGCAACTCAGCTAAGTGGTAAATTTTCACTTGTGGACCAAGACAATGAGCACTAACCAGTTTATTAACCAGCAGAGTCTTATTCACAGCTAATGTCTGTGCACACGAGCTTTCAAGTGACTGTTTATGAACAGCCATTAAGACTGGAATCATTGAAGGTTGTTTATTCTATTCCCAGCCTAGATTCAGTTGCCAATCAATTCAGCACACAAAGGGACAAAACTTGAAATTTTCCTGAAACATATGGTTTAATAGCAAAGCAAATATAACTATGATTCATCCACTTAGAGAAATGCAAATCTGATTTATCAGAAAGAAAATTCTTGTTCTTCAAGATTTGAAACAAAGTTTGAGTTCTTCTAGGTAAAGTAAGTGTTTAATTACAGGTCTTAGCTTAAGTACAGGCACATGTAAGGCTTAGGATTCATGGAGGGAAAGGAAAACATTTGGTCTGAGGTACTTGTATTCTCCAAACTAAAAAAAGACTATTGTCTGGAATAGTAAATATCACTACATTGGAAATGGATTAAATTCTGAGACCTGTTCTTTACTTAGTGAGCATTCTTGGCACCTATTGTGTAATTTTATATTGTCATCTGTTCATTCAGTGACTGGAATTGTGCAAAGGTCTGTGCCTTCATGGTTGGTGCCATAAATTATGTACAAGAATAATTCATCACATTAATCTTTGGTTTCTTATTAAGATATGTCAGACTAAGTCTCTCGTAGTATGCCATCTGGTATCAGTATAGCTTATTCCATCATTGATTTCAGACAAAAGGTCATTGACCTGAAATATTAACTCTGTTTAACATTAGCTCTGTAACAGCACCTCATCCTCTAGCTGTGCATGTTGCAACCCACAGGACTCAGTATTGATTGCAATAGGTTCAGGTAAGCAGCCTTCCTTGTTCATGTCGGAATTGGCCAGCGCTCATATAAATTCATCCACCTGTAATATTAACTCAAGTTTTCTTTCTCCACAGATGCTACCTGATCTACTGAGTATCATCCTGATTTATTTCAACTTTCCAGCAATTGTTGTGTTCTGCACTTTACAATTCAACAATTTGTTTTCTCTCTGGCACCCATTCACCTCTCTCCGTTTACACTTTTACAGATAGAACAGCTATGATTAACAAGCATGCATTTGCCTCCATTAATTGATATCAATAGCATTTTGTTATTTGGACAATGTTGGTCTCCACCCTAAGACAGGCATTCCTTTGTTCTCTCTTCTTCTCTGCAACTTAAAACTTAGTTGATTTCTTAGTTGACACCCAGAAGGACTGTAAACAAGACCTGTTAAAGGACAAATCAACTCCCCCTAGCCAATGGTCATCTATGCCTGGAAGGTAGATGGGTGCCACCAGGTCACTCTGTCAAAGACTCACCTATGATGTTAAGTAACTCAATTCACCTCAGACAGAATGGAGGACGATTGTTCTAGGATCTAACATGCCTAACAGTTGCAGCAGCCTCTGGACTGACTTGACTCTTAACATTTAACTATGCTGCCAACTAATTATGCTCCCCATTACCAAGTTTTCTGAATCAGAATCATTGCACCCTGCATTAAAATTCATGTATCCCTAAAAAGGTGAGTTGAAATCTCAAGAGGTCATGCTCAACTGTGCTCTGACTTGGCTGAGTCCTTTGTGTGTATCATAACAGCACTGTTCAATGGATTCAAATACACCATAATTTATTTGTAAGTTAACATTGAACAGCCATGAAAGAAGCCAATTTTGATAGTTGTTCTGCAATTACTGTATGGGGTGTTGACAATAATAGGATTACAACAGCTACACACAAAGTTCCTATGACCTAAGGTTTATCTTGGTAGTTACCTGCAGTGGTATGGACGAGTGCCAAAATCTACCAAGTAATCTTGAAAGTCTGTAAAAGGCAATTCCATATTTCCTTATAAACATTCTGCGCATTGGTTCTATGCTGGCTCTCAGAGCAATCGATTTATCTCACACATACGCCCATTAACAACCCCCGAGTTTTCCCACCTCTGCCAGTGAACCTAACTTTGAGGAACAACAGTGGTACTTGGAGGAATTTTGTAAATATTTTAGAGTAAAGGAAGTTAGAAGGATAAGAGAGGATAGGTTCTAAGTTTTAGAAGGGTAACCTTGTGCAGATACACATTTCCTTACCAAACATTACCAGTAGCTGGACATGGTCACTGGGACAAGTCCTTGATGACAGGACATTTCAGAAACAGCTGAAGTTCAGGTTGGTATCTTGGAAAACTAAAGATTTACTTTCACAAGCACCCTTCAAAACCTTAAGACTTCACAGGCAATAAGGCACTTTGTTGTGATGTAAGAAACCTGAACCAGTCGCACACAGCAAGCTCTCACAAACTACACGTGACCAGAGTTTTGTTCTGAGAAAGTCCCACAAGCAACAAGTTAATGAATGAAACACCAGATAGTGAATCTCTTGGTGATGTTGATTAGGGAACATTTGTTGATCTGGTCATAAAAATGATCACTGTCTATTGATGCAAGTTTAGCAAAAATGTTATTGGGCCTGGGCTTAACAATATCCCTTCATTTTAGTTAATACATGATGATTGCCAAGCAGTCAAAATTTTACAGCAAAAAAAAAAGATGAAACCTTTGGATATTTGATTGGCATTCCTCAGGTGAAAGTTTAAAATTCTGCAGGAAAACAAAACATTTCTCAAAGAAGAACTCATGTCTATAGAAACTAGAGGGATTGACTGCTTTGTAAAATATTGGTCCACATCTTTGCAGAAGCCAATTTTGAGTCAACTTGATTCACACTACATTACATAAAGGAACAGCTAAACGCACAGATACAGAGAAGGCTGTGAGCCCCAAACATCCTGGCTATATTATCGAAGAGTTGTACTAATTATGTTTCTAGCCAAACTTTTCCCGAATAGCTAGAATGTGAGCATTGACCCAACAATGTTAAAAAAAAAGGATAGGTATGTCCTGTCCACAAAAACAAGGAGAAGTGTAATCTGGCTATTGAATGCTCCATCAGTCTATTCTCAATCAAAACCAAAGAGTTAGAAGGTGTCAGTAACAGTGCAATCAAGTGGTGCTTTCTCAATAAAAACTGTTCAGTTTAGACTCTGGCAGGAAAACTGGGGTCCAGGCCTCAATATAGTCTTGAACCAAACACAGATTAAACAACTGAATTACAGTGATGATATCAAGGCAACAATTTTCCAAGTGGGACATCAGGAGCCCTGATAAATTTAATGTTAATAGAAGTCGTGTGGGCTTGATCTCAGACTGCCACACCATGTCTTTAGCTTTCACCAGATGAGCTGCAAAGGCTTTCTCAACCTTCCAAAAACAGTCTCCACCAGCTAAGAGAACAAGGGCAACAGTCACAGGGGAATATTACATTTCCTAGAAGCACACCAACCTGAACTGAAAATATATCACAACTCCTTCAATGTCACAAGCTTCAAACTCTGGAAGTCCCTATCCTGAGGGATTTCCTTCATCACGATGTCAAAGCAAGTGGCTCACCACCATTTTTCTTGAGGGTAATTAGGGATGAACAATTGTTTGTAATTATTTGCCATAGTAAAAATGAAGAACCAGGGGGAAGCTTTTCCATACCTGGAATCATATTTGGTAGAAAGGAAAGTGCCAATGGTTTACAACAATCTTAAACCAATCATCTCTTACCTAAGGCATCAGTGCAGGGCTTCCCCAGGTGAATCCGTCACCATCAATGTTCTGTGCTGATCACCAACCAGAAAGTTAACTGGATCAGTCACATAATTGCTCTGGGTAAAAGCACAGATCAGACACTGGGTATTCCCCAGTGAATCATTCACTTCCTGACTACCCTAAGTCATTCCACTATTTACAAGGCACAGTTCAGGAGTGTGATTTGGCTACAACAACTTTTAAGAATGCAACATCATCCAGGACCGGCAGTCTACTTAATTCATACTAAATTGATAAATTGGTATACTCTATGCACCAACTTAAATGTTTACTCCCTCCATCACTGGCAAACCATGGCTGCAGAGCACACCATGTACAAGATGCACTGCAGTTACTTTCCAAGCCTTCTTCAATAATATTACCACATCTAGAAGAACAAGCACCAGAGATTTATGGGAGCACCCTCCCCTCCAACATCCCCCGTAAGTCACACACCATCCTGACCTGGAAACATCACTGATCCTTCATAAACATCAGGATCCTTCAAAGTCTGCAGCTCCATACACAAAAACACCACTATGGTTCCTTTGCTAGTGGTTTGGGAAGGCAGCTCACGGTGACTTTCTCAAGGACAATGAGATTTGGGCATATCCCACAAAAAAAATTGTTATATATTGCTGCAGATTGCATGGCAAATGCTGTAGCTTTTTCTCTTACAGATTGACTACATATTTGAATTTTGTTCATGAAATTTTGATAGGACTGCAAAAAGAACTCTCTATGAAGCTTCAAGTCCTAATTTTTACATATACTGTACATTTTAAAGTAAGAAGTAAACAATTGTTCTACTTTATGTTCAGAGTAAAGGTCTATGGTATCTTTACTTTTTGATATACGGAGTTATATGCTGAAGAATAACTGCTTTAAGATGTGCACTGTTCAAATATTCATTTTATTTAAACAGGTTTTGCAGAATTTAGTCTTGTCATATGGAAGTGTACTTCTGGTTCACTTTTCAAAGAGATATAAAAGAGGTATTTCAGTGGCACGTTACACAACTAATGTTATGATACCTGTGTCTAGCTGTTGCGAATCCGGAAGCTGAGTAGGAAAATATGCTCTCAGAATCATTAGAGTACGATTGATGTGTGTGGTTGGTGGCACTGAACCAAAGTGTGATTCTCTGAGGCTATACTTCACCATGGCAAGCTGATGCCAGGAAAGAAAACTGTGGGAAAGATATACTTGCTTCAGTACATAATAAAGCTGATTAGACATTTTTCAGAAGCCTGTCAACTATGTTTGACTGATCTTGTTTCATTAAATAATTAAATTCTAGCACAGTAGCTGTTTATTCAAATTGTTGTACCATTAATTTTCCCCGATAAATAATATCTCAACCTAAATATAGGTTGCTGATTGCACAACCAGTTGGCAGTCTCTGTACCCGTATAACTGTAGCCACTGTTCTGCTGAAGAGGCAGCAAACTGCAATACTGTAACTGGCACTCAAATTCCAAGCAATGCAGGGATTAAAGCCAGATGAGTTTACCAGCATACGCATCCTAAAGTGATTGAGACAAAGGCATTTGGACCAGAAACAATGCAAAGGTCTGACATAGAGTCTCCTGTCAAATTACTCAGTTACTTTCAGCAATTGGCAGATGATTTTTTTTTCATTCTCAGTTTTAATTCGTGTCCTAGGTATGTTTGTGAAGGAATATTAGCCCATATGGAGAGTCTTAGGCAGAATTCAGCTCAAATGCTGCTGGATGGGCTGCAGACATTAACTTATATAATGCATAATTTCAGGTGATCAAGATCTATTATTTTACCAGCCATATACATTACCTCCCAAACCTGATGAGCCAGATATTTAACATTTTTGAAAGAAAGAAAATAAGTTAAAGAGAAAAATCTATTATAAAATGTTTATTCTGCAGAAAATCAACATACTTCCAATTTAAAGAGAGTTATACTTGCCTTTTTGAAATGATGATTAAATGAATAGAACACACATGGATAAAACTTTAATGTCCTTCCCTTATAGAAATAGTAACTGTAGAAATACGGAAGGCGACCCATAAATTAACTTTGTTTCATTTGCTGAGTAATCATTAACATTGCTAATGAAGTGATTCAGTATTTTCATATCAATACAACCCTATTTATACGTGCAACATTCATCAAAATACAATACTTCTATCTGCATTAGAAATAAATAGTGCAATGCTCAAGTCTCAAAAGGGATTTCTAATTTTGTCAATGAGTCAGAAGCTTAAAATCTAGCTTTAAAATGATGGTAAATATTCATTATGTTGCATAAAGGCATATGCAATTAACTGTTTCCCTTTTCGTCAGATTAAAAAAGGGTTACTCATTTGACTGACAGCAAAACTCCCATCAATTTGTACTCTGGCACTGGCGATCGGGCGAATACGTCATCGCTGCCAGGAACTCAGATGATTTCGCAGTTGCGGCGATTCCAGGAACCTTTCGCTCCTCCCTCCGTTCGTGTCCCTTTTCAACGGCGCCAGCGGATGCGTCTCCCTCCGGTCTGCTGCGGGAGGGAGTGCGCACAAAGGAACAGCCGCGGGGGCGGGTCCCATGCTCCGCGCCTCTCAACCAACCTTCGTCCGCTTGGTCCCGCCTCTGCTCCCCGACGATTGGTCACTTCTCCGCGCAGTGCCTCGCAGGAGGATGCAGACGACAGCTTCTCAGTGGTCGGTTCGACTGTCAATCAAGATGAGCAGTGTAGGTTGCGAGCGAAGTTTGTAAGGGGGGGGGAGGAGGGAAACTGCGTCAAAAAAAATTCATTGAAACCTGTGATTCAACGGTTTTCCAGGAAATTTTTGGAGACAAAAAGGATCAATTCTGTGGCAAAATATTAGCTGGTCGCCCAGTGGATGGAAGCAAAGATGTTTCAGCCGTAGTGCGAGGTGTCAGAAAGTTGGGATTGACAGGCTGGAAACTTTTGTTGCTCTTGTCTGAAGCTACCGGTAGGTGTTGGAGCAGGCCCGAGACCTGATGTTCCCTTACTGCAACTGAAGATGGTTCTGCATGGGGTATAAGGCGTGAATTGTATGAGAAATAGAACTTATTTTGTGAGGATTTATTTATATCTTGATACTATGATTTTTGGTCTCCAGGAATTTCTAAACCCCCAAAAAAATCACAATTAATCATGTTCAAATCAACTGTTTCATGTACAAACAATAAGCTGCTGGTTTGCAAAAGCCATTGCACTCTTTTAAATGGATGACATTAATTGAAATGTTTTCATTCAACCACCAGTTACAGGAAGTGTAATGGTTTTTTATGTTAAAGGAAGTGTGTTTAAGCGAACTGCAAGTATGTTCATTAACTATAGTTGCTGTTGGAATAACTTGCCGGTGAATAATAGTTTTTTTTCCTGAATGCAAACGTAAGATAATGTAGACGAGTGCAAAGTTTATAAATTCTGTTTGTGTCTCCAAAAAGGAGCTTTTGATGCTGGGATGGGAGGAGGGGTGGGGGAGGTGGAGAGAGAATATGGAGTTTGTTAGTTATGTGGCTGGTGCATTCTAAATCAACACAAACTACATCCCTGTTCATTAGACTAAATCATCACAAACTACATCCCTGTTCATTAGACTATTTTCCTTCACTGCATCATGCAAAATCTTTTGTAGGCTTGCAAATCCAATTTGGGGTATTTTTAAATGGATTTAAATAGCTTATTTTTGTGATGAGGGTAGGCTATTTCTACTGCATAGTAAATGCTGTAGAATTTAAGAAGACCCAGCATGTGTGGAAGTGCGTGTTTGATATTCAATTTATTGGTTTGCTTTTAATCTATTGCATAAATATTTCAGTAATGTTTTGTGTGTGTATTAGAAGTAATACAGAAAGGATTGAATTGTTTTGGTATTTATGTGCTTTCATGATATAAACAACTGTTTTGACTTTGAGTGTTGACGTTTTAATGTTGAAACAACCTCCTAAATTGTGGTAGTGCAATCTAGAGATTTATCTAGGAGTAATCAAAGCTGAATTACAGTTTTTGTAACTTCATCATTATTAAACAAATCAATAATGTTACTCACTCAAGTAGCTTTGCTTGTGTTTCCTTTTTTAAAAGTACCACCCAACTAAGTGTTAAGCAGGTGACTGCAAGTGGCTTCTTACAAAGTTAGTATGTCATGTCAGTAAATTTTAATTCCTTGAATACCATGCAAAATCTAGTGTTTTTTTTGAGCATCTGGGAAAATTATTAGTATTATGATGTCTCGATGTTGGTCAGAAAAAACAGTACTTTGAATGCCTGAGTCCATTATTGTAGAATAACTGATGAAACACTTTCTGTACTGTGCAGTTTGTTAAAGGGACCTCTTTTGATATTGTGCCAAATGATCTGGTTTTAAATAAATTCCTTACCACTTCATGTTTTGAAGATTACATTTTTTGCCTTATTTTTGGCAGTTTTTCTGCTTTCCAGTTGATCAGATTACTTTGGACACTTTAATTTCCATGATCAATTAGTGATTCCCCTTAATGTACGCCATTAAGTTCACCACCACCTCCACTGCTCTTCTCTTCCCCTTGCCACCCCCACCCATCAATTCTCATTCCTGTTATCTGTTTCTTAGTTGTTCATTTTGTTTCAGTATTGGAGTACAGAAAAGGCAACTTCTCTCGACAACGCTGTGGAGGAGACATTCTTGATTAGTCATCTGAGGAAATCAGGTAAAATAACATTTCTTTAAATCAGTGAGTAATTTCTCCCCATTCCTATTTCACACAAGATATTTGTTGGTTTTGTTCATTAAAATAATCATTGAGTGGTTCCAAAATAATGTAATGTTAATGCAAACCGAAAAACTTTTTTTTGTGGTATACTTCTGTATCAAAGCTATTACTAATGGTGGAAGAGGCTTGTATGTTATTCTTATGCTAAGTAATCTCAAAACAACCAAGTCAGTTTGAAAAGTATTATATTTCAATCAGAGGAAATGCAATTCAGAATTTTATGACTTTGAGTTATTTGGGTAATGCAAGTTGAATGTAATTTCATTTAGCCCATAGTTGAACCTGAATTTTGTAAAATGATTTTGAAACTAAATCAGAAACATGAAGTGTCATATTTTGCTTCAGTTTACAAGAATGAGGAAGGACATTCAGCTTTTAGCAGTCATTTGCTGGTAGTGCCAGAAGTTCAGTTTCTCACGAGTAGGAATTCCATATCATTGCAGCATTCCCCATTCATTGAACTGAGGAAAATCCTGGGAATTTGAGTGTATTACACTTTTCTTCATAACATTTTAGCTATAGTGAGATGCATTGCCAGAAATGATTTTAAAAAGCTGCAAGTTTTCTTTATTAAATCTCATGTATCAAATGGTATTTACAGATTTCATATTGAAATTTCACTTGCATAATCAGGTAGTTGTGGTCTCTAGTATAGCTATTGTACAGCTTCAAGTTTACTATCAAAACTCAGAACTGCAGATGCTGGAAATTCTGATTTTTAAAATGAAAAATCCCAGAAATACTCAGCAGATCAGACAGCACATATGGAGAGACAAACAGGATTGTTGCAAATAGTGGTGATGCTGGCTGAAAGAGGGTGTGAAGCCTTGTGAATTTCAGCTACTCTGTTTAGAGGAGATGTAAGTAGAGGAGGGGGGAATGGGGAGAACAACACTGGAGCTGTGATATATGAAACACTGTAGTTGCTGGAAATCTGAAATAAATGAATGCTCAGCATGTTGGGCAGCATCTATGGAGAGATGAAAGATTGTTGACATTTACAGTTAGCAGACCTTTTATCAGAACTAGCCCATTCTGATGCCATCTGTTACAGCTCACTGGACTCAAAGTAAACAATTTTAAGTAACAACCTTCCTTATTTGCCTCTTACTTTGTCTTTGGTCTCTTCCCCATCACAGATGACCCTATTGTTCTTTCTTCAGCTCCCTCGTTGAAATTTAAAACTTAGTGATTTCCAACTACTTTCTTGGTTTTGATGAAAGATCTTTGACCTGTAACGTTAACTCCTGTTTCAATCTTCACAGATGCTGCCTGATCTACTGAGTATTTGCAGTACTTTCTGTTTTAATTCACTATATTTGTACATGTGATATTTGTGCATTGTAATGGTTAGAAGTAAATTTTACTATTGCATCATGTTTCATTTCCACACCCTGTAATTACGCTTTAAACTATTAGGTAGCTAATCAGCTCCCTTGGATGTGCTAGTGGCATGATCCTATTTTATGAATGTTACTGCTATTTTATTCTAATCTTTGTGTGGGATGAGGGGAGGGAGATGGGGTGGGTGAGTGGAGGAAGGAAACAAATGGGGAAACTCGAAACATTCCCTGCTTTGAAATGTGAATGGGCATTAGTCTTGCATCATAATAATTCTTGTGGAATGAAAAGATTTTGGTTCATAATGATTTTAAAAGTCACATCATTTAACCTCATTCTTTAGCTGTTTTTATCAAACCACTTAACCAGAGCAGTTGTGAGCAAAAGGTTGAATAGCAGTGGGGATGATTTGTTTCGCCATAGTTCTAAGAATTTTATGCTGCAAAGAATACATTTTTTTTAGTTACAAGATGAAACTTTATTAATTTATTGTCAGGACTGGGTGTCTTCTCTCCAGAAAGACACACAAGATTGAACCTCTGAATTTTTCTTTTTTGTAAATTCAGTGCCTTCACTCAGCTGCTAATCCAAAATCATTCTGTTTCTATGATTTTTTTTAAAAATGGCTTGTTTGGCTACTATGCATCTTCCTCCAAAGTGATTGTTGCATCTGATCCCCAACTTGGGATCAAGGATAACTTCTACTCTAGTTTTGTGGCTAATGAGGCCAATGTGGAAACTACACTCTCTTCCACAAACGGGGCAGGAGGTGCGGGCACGTGAATGGTTTTGTGACGTGGCGCTCCTTCCACTGTTAACAGAGGGCTTTACCCATATTGTAGCGTGAATCGCAGATTCTGTATTAGCGTTCCATCAGACATCACTACAAAGTCTGCAACTCTAGAAGTGAGCACAAAAAACAGCTTTGCCGTCAACCAAATCACTGGCAATCTCAATGACATTAGTACAGTAGCAATTAAAGCCACAATTTTATTCAGAGGAGACAGTGGTACTCATCCAACTATACTTGATAGTATAAACTTTGTATCTTCTGTAGCACTGGATGATTTTGTTTTTATTTGGTGATTATATCTTGTGATTACTGATTGCTTAAACTTAATTCTAGCACCCTTTAGAGATTAAGGGAAAAGTAGGATTGATTTCAATATATTTTGTAAATCTAGTGCTTTATTTTGCCTAGTTATTCTGTGGTCAACTGGTACATTGAGAAAAATCTTGTGCTTCATATATCTGGTCATGGAAATTGGGGAAAAATGATGAACATCTATATAGATACTCACTATTATATTTGGCATAGGAAATGATTGCAAAGGGGGTAGAGTTGAACTAATCCATTTCTTTCAAACAGTGGCCCACATGACTCTTTGGTTGAGAGTCAAATATGAAAGAATATGGTTACACACAATACTAGTTTTGTTATGAAAATCAAAAACTACAGATACTGGAAATCCTGAAATAAAAGCAAAATGCTTTAACACTCAGCATGTCAGGCAGCATCTGTGGAAAGTGTTGATGTTTCAGCTTGAAGATCATTTGTGAGAACTGGGAAAGATTGAAACAAGTGTTTTAAAGTGGGGTGAGGGGAAAATTCATTTCATTATGTTGTTTTGTAAACTTAGAGCACCTTTTAAATGTACACTGTAAAGCGCAAACTATATTCTTAAATGGGATGTGATTGCAGAGGGAGAAATAATCTTCACTTGTTATAGTTAAACACTGTCCATTTATTAACTGTTAATTGAATGATTGCTTCTGTACATTTGGATTCATTGACGTCAGGTACAGCAGTGAGCACAATCTGCAGCTTTATTCACACACATTTGGCTGCTTATGCTAAATAGGAATTTTGCACTCTGCATTTCTTCCAAATGTAATGGTGTAGAAATTATTCTATTTACCCATCTGATTAACTTTTCTACTGTTTTTATTAAGACTATTCATGCTGTAACATTTATTTCAACTAAGTAAGTCATTTATTTTGCCTTCTATGGCAGTCAAAGGTTTTGAGATTTTTACCCTGAAATTGAAATACTTGCCTTGAGTAATTTTATTTTTTTATATGATTGGAGGAAGTGAAGTAGGAAAGGGGAGGGGGGGGTGAGCATAGAAAGTTTCACTTTATCCTCAGTGGATTGCTTTTTGTATCCCATAACATTTGTACTTGGATTAGATTAAGATAGCAAATAGGTGGTTCTTTAAGAACACCTAAGCCATTATAACCTCTTTTAGAGATTAAAACTGCTGCCATTTGCATGGTGTCTTCTGGAGTCATAGATACACAGCTTGGAAGCAGGCTCTTTGGCCCAATTAGTCCATGCTGACCAAAGTGCCTGTCTGAGCTAATCCCTCATGCCTCCATTTGGCCCATATCCCCTAAAGTTTTCCCATCTTTGTACTTGCCCAATATTTTTTTAGATATTGCAATTGCACCTGCCTCTACCATATCCTTGGGCATCTCATTCCATATACCTACCACCCTCTGTGTGGAAAAAGTTTCCCCTCAGGTCCCTTTTAACTCTTTACCCTCTCACCTTAATGTGTCCAAAGTGACCCATGATACTTCACAGGAATATTTACCAATGAAATCTATCATGACAAATGACCAAAAGTTTGTTTGAAAGAGGAAAAAGGCAGAATGATAAAGGGAGGCTATTCCATTTTCATATCTTGTAGCTGAAGGCATGTCTGCCAGTGATGGTGTGATTTTTAAATTTGAGAATGAACAAGAGGACAGAAATTGAGGATTATGGGGCTGGAGGAGATTAAAGCTAAAGGGATGAGACCATAGAGGGATTTGAAAACAAAGGTGAAAATTTTTTAATTCAGGATCTTGCTTAATTGGGAACAATCATAAGTTTACAAACATAGGGATGATATTGAATGGTGTGTGGGCAGCAGTATTTTGGATGCCATCCAATTTACAGGTAGTAAATGGTTTTGTATTTTGGCCAGGTATGTTGGAATTGTCAAGTTTAGAGGTTACAAAACATGGCGTTAGAATTGTGGCTCTCGATAATATTGTTACATTGATAGAAACAGATTTCCTATTTCTATCAATGTAAGTAAAATTCAAATTTGGAGTAGAACAGATATAATGAGGTTTTAACAGTTTGGCTTGGTCTTGGTCAGGAATATAGTGGAGTGTTATCTAGAGAATGAAATTCGTGATGGGGAGCAGAGGTGATGGCTTATGATTATCCAAATATTTCACTGGAGGAAATTTTCTGTTCTCAGAGACATGGATACTGGGTAAGTAGTCTTTCAACTTGGAGCTGAAGAAGTGGACATTTAAATTTGGGTATCATTAATGTGTATGGAAACCGACTCCATGTTTTCTGATCTTGCTGAGAAGCTGGATGTGGATGAGAAATTGGAGAGGGTTGAGGATAGGTTCTTGAGCACCAATGACAGAGAAGCCATTTCTGATGGGGTTTTTTTTTTCTGTATCTGACTTTATGGATGAGAATGGAACCAAGCTAAGCTCTTCTATCTAGCTAGAGGTCAGTGAAGAGATATTAGAGGATGGGGTGGTCAATTGTGTCAGAAGCTGCAGATGACCTAAGAAGGGTGAGGAAGGTTAAAATATTACTGTCATTTGTAATTTTGAGTAGGGTGCTTTCAGTACTGTGACAGTATTGGGAACCTGATTGGAATGGTTTGTACGATGAGTTATGATTAACTTAAAATTTTTAATGGATAAATTAGTTATGAATTTCATGGCTAAATCAACTTTTGTTATGGAAAATAATTGTTCCAGAGATGGCACAAGGTTTGGTTTCACTGCTGTTGTGAAATAACTTGGACAATGCATACTGGTGCTCTCTGCTAAATGCTACCCTGCAGTGCATTGATCCATTTTAGCACTCTTGGGGTGGGGGGGGTGGTAAGAGAATACTTTTAGCTAGTTTATTTTTAGTAAAACAAAAGTAGCTTAAAAAAAACCTAGCTTGATTATGTTATTCGCAAATGCAATGCATAGACTTTATTATTTTCATTTCATATTTTCTGCCTTTGCCTTTAAATTTTGGGGAAATGAATCACTGTTGGTTTCAGAAATGGGTTTGAATAGAATTTCTAGCTCTAGAAAACCAAGAATTCAAATAGAAAATAAAACCAAGCAAATAATTGGGCCCTATCAAGATGAAGGCTGTTGGTTTCTTTATGGTATATAGAGTATCTTGGATCATTTGCACAGACTTCTGAACCTTGTGTTTAAGGAAGAGCTCCCAGTTCCTGAATAGTTATTACACGTGACTCGTTTTCTTGGTATATATTGAAAATAATCAAAGATTTTGCCACAGCCTATTACATCTCAGGATTAAAGCAGTCCATAACCTCTCACAATTGGTTATACCAAGCACCTTTGGAATGAAACAAATAAATCATTTTAAGTATTTCCACATTGTGCTTAGGAAAAACATTGTAGATAGTAAAATTATGAAATATAAATAAAGTGCTGGATATACTAAATGACTTGTGGAGATGCAAATCTTTGAGTTGATGACATTTATCATTCTTGTGCACTTCATTCAACAAAAATCTAAAATATGAAGCTGAATCTCTCCAACCTCTTATTATCTTAGTATAGTTACATGCTCTTTTCATTGCTGTGGGTCTTGTCACGTTAACTTTTTTTACTCCAGTCTATCAAAATACAATCTTGCCTGATATTTCTGGTGCCCGTTTAGTAAGCACCATATCAATTTATACATTCTACCTCCTTACTAGTTCACTTGCTTCCTTTTTATTTTGTTCTAACTCCTTCCAAGTCT
>JARFYF010000058.1:12262470-12273917 GCA_030265395.1 Rhina ancylostomus | reverse complement strand
GGTGAGAGGGGGAAGGGAGATGGGGGAGAAGATGTACTAAGCTGAGAGGTGATCAGTAGAAGAGGCCAAGGGCTGAAGAAGAAGGAATCTGGTTGGAGAGGGTAGTAGACCGTGGATTAAAGGATGGAGGAGGGGAGGAGAGGTCATCGATCTCACTTTGCAGGATCAAAACTGACTCCTGATTTCACCCCCGATAACAGAGGTCATCGTAGTACAAAAGGTACTGAACTGGATGCGGAGTGTTTTGATTGAACACCAAATTGTCACCCACTGAGCTGAAGATCGAGGGGTCACTGCAAACAGCTGACTGCACTGCAAATAAAATCGGATACTAATTGTGAAATTGGAACGTAGTCTATTACTGAGTGCGGGAAACAACGGCAGTTCTTCCCAGCAAAAGCAAGGTCATTTCTGAAGAGGAATGTAGTCGAGGATAGCTACACATAAATTAGGTAAGATCAGATCTCTGATTAGTCCCATGTACATTGAAACACACAGTGAAAGGCATCTTTTGTGTCGAGTGTTCTGGGAGCAGCCCGCAAGCATCACCACGCTTCCGTCGCCAACACAGCGCGCCCGCAACTTCCTGACCCGTACGTCTTTGGAATGTGGGGGAAAACTGGAGCACCTGGAGGAAACCCACGTAGACACGGGGAGAACGTACAAACTCCTTACAGACAGAGGTGGGAATCGAACCCGGGTCGCTGGCGCTGTAATAGGTGATACTTTTCCAATATCAGGATGACCAAAACTGAACATAATACTCCAAGTGCAACCTCACCAGTGTCTTATACACCTGCACATAACCTCCCAATTTCTATACTCAGGGCCCTGACTGATGAAGACTATCGTGCCAAAAGTATTTTTCACCACCCTGTGTACCTGTGACTCCACTTTCAGGAAACCATGTACCTAAACTCCAAGGTCCCTCTATTCTTACTCACAGATAATTTGTCTGGAAGAGGAGTATGTAAGAGAAGAGAAATGGAAACAAAGGGGGTGAGAAGGAGAAAGGCAAAAGAAGCTTCCAGAACCACGAGAAACAAACTGAAGATGCAAAACACCGAAGATGTTGCAAAGCAGAAATAAACAGAGAATTCTGCAAACTGTGACGGAAGGTGGAATGGAAGGAAACAAGACCTACCAGTTGTGGATGTCCTTGGTTACAGAGTTTAGGAATTTCTCTTTTGTGAAGGTGAATTAGTGAGTCCAGTACTGCATTACTGGATATTTTAACATTTCCAGCTGTCAACTTCTTCACTATCTCCTGTTCTTTTATATCATTAATAGCACATTGCCATATAAATTTCACTAGTTAAAAAATTCAAATGCACATGTTTACATGAAACTGTACAGAGAATCTGACCCAAAATCTTTATAGACTTTTCTTCTTGAGCCAGATGAACCACATCTACCTTTCTGGGTCCCTATGTATCCTTTATCTTGTCTTCCCACCCCCCCCCCATTGCAAGTCTTCTGAGGAACTCTCCCTTGCCAGAACAAGGTTTTCTTACCACGCTTCATTTCAAATGCAAATGCCAAGCAATGACTCCTTGGCTTTGGACAACGATCAGATTGCGGTTAGAATGACAAGGTCTAAAGGCAGTTTATAATTTCAGTAGTCCATCCTTATTGGTAACCATCCGTGAAAGTGTGAACCAGTGGCTGAACAGCCATACATAGCATTGAAGCATAACAGCATTGACATGATGAGAGTATATCGGCAGTGTTAGTAAACGTACATTAATGGCAGCTCACATTAATATTAGACTTCATTGTGTGGAAGTGATAAGGAAAATGGTGCATTTAATGTGCATGCTGCAAGTATGGAAAATGAATATAGGGTAAATCAAGATTTTAAGGCACAAATTTAAATCAACAAGCACTTTATGATAACGACTGGTACTGCTGTAAACTGACTTATTATGAGCTAAGATGCTTATTTACTGAATTTCAACACTTCATGATAATAACTGGTACTACTGTAAACTGATTTATTATGAGCTAAGATACCTATTTATTGAATTTCAGCAGTATCCCTATCATAGAAAATTCAGTCCAATTGATGTATTTAAAAGAAAATCTCCAGACAATGGGACAAATGAAATGCTTAGTCAAATACATTACCCACTGCATGTTGCTGCACATTGTAATGGCAAAGTATGATGAGGAAGGATTGGATACATCAACTGAAAGTGAATTGGATTATTTGTAGACTCTATAAGCAGGTGCACATTCACATTAAACCAAGTGTGAAACCTGTCTATCACTGCCCATCACTGTCTATCACAAGTCACAGTTTGCTATGCATTGAAAGGCTGGTTTGAATAGAAATTGAGTAAATTGGAAAGAAATGGAGTTTGGTGAAGACATGTTGAGGTGATTTGACCACAATAATTGTAGTGGTACAAAACAATGATAAAACAGTAAGATTCTGGCTATCTTTAAAATGATATCTACAGGTATATTTCTGTGAAAGCGGACATGACAAACGTATAGTCCACATACAGTATATACAACTGTATCTAACCAAGAATGTTCTGAATCCGCTCCTATAGAGAGATTATTTTGAATCAACAATCATGTTCAAGATTTGGGATCCCCCGAACATGTTCAGTAACAAGCATGAAGTGGGGTTATTGTATTGCAGTTTTGGATCAGGACGGTACAGTATTTAGCAGAATGTTTTAAACAGCATTTGATTGAAAACAGTGGAAAATTCTCACTTAATGTGCAGAGCTCACAAATAATTTTTCTAGAAAATTACATAATCTCTTCTTTCTCTCTGCTCCCTTATGAATGTCTTACTTTGAACTGTTTCAAAGTGAGAAAACTTCCAAGAACTTTCTGAAACTAGTGAATGTGGGGAACATGAGAGTAACCACAGCAATAAACCTTTTCATCTCTCCGTTGTTCCCTTTGGAAAAAATGTTTGCTATCAATACCACCCATTATGTAACCCAGAAACTCAGCTTGCCTATGCATACTGCGACAATAGCAATTGTTGGAATACGGTGTTGCTTTGTGCACTCCTTTACACAACTCATTCGTCAGTGAAAAATCCTCTCTGCATATTTTGTACCATTCTTTTTCACCTGAATATAGAGTCATAGAGTAATACAGCACAGAAGCAGGCCCTTTGGCTCAACTCATCCATTCCAATTAAACTTGTCCCATTTGCTCACACTTAACTCATATCTTAGAGTTCTCTGACAATGACAAGTCGCCTGAACTCAAGGTTTACCTTCCTGCCAAGACTGCACTTAAACTGAGGGCTCTCCCGGTGACTTCCTTCCTGTAAAAGCCATTTCTATCCTCATCTGAAAGGACGTAGCATATATTTATTTATTATTTGGAACTGACAGCTATAAAAGTATAAGAGCTGCCACTGTTAATGAAGAAGTCTTCTTTTACCACAAAATGCTTTACATAAAATTTGATTTACTCCAGAAATGGTAAACTCTTGCAAATAAAATACTGAGATTTATATGAACAGAATAGATTGCAAGCTGATCCTGATTTAGTATCCTTTCATATAAATAACCTTTAATAAATATGAAAAATCTTTCAAGCATACATAATTTGACCTGTCTTTACTGCCAAGGTTAGTTGTACAATCCCAAGCAATCCTCTCTGTTAGATTACCATTCAGGCAGCTGGGACAAAAATATACCCAGGCATATTTGAACTAAACACTGTTCAATGAGTAACATCTGTCAAAGCCTTATATATGTGTACTTTTGTCCTACAGACAACAACCTTCCTGAACCGCAAATAAAAGTTTTATGTTTTCTAAATAAATTTAACTGGTTATTCGTCCCTGTTTATGGGTTATTGCAGGTCCAAAATGTCAGCTGACATTTCACTTCAACAGTAATTGTCAAGTACTTCAGAACATCGATGTGACAAATGGTCATGTAAATCTAATTACTTCATCTTTTTTACTGACAACAATTGTGCAGCAGTAAGGAGCATTAATCGTTACTTTTCCATGTTCATTAACACAGCAAAAGAACCCGGAGACTACTTTTCTTCTTCTTAAACTGCCCCTTAGGATTGAAAGAGGCTCTCTTCAATCACAGAGCAAAAAGCAAGCTGCTGGAGGAACTCAATGGGTCAGACAGCATCTGTGGAGGCAGAGAGATGGTCAATGTTTCAGGTCAACCATCAGTCCTAATGCAGGTCAACCATCCCTCTGCCTCCACAGGTGCTGCCTCACCTACTCAATTCCTCCAGCAGTTTGGTTTTTGATCTAGGTTACAGCATCTGCACTTTCTTGTGTTTGTCTTCAATTCCAGTTCTGTGGGTTCTGACGTAGATGATGAGGCCAATGTGGTGCCCTGTTTCAGGATCATTGTGGGACTCTGCCACAGGGAGGCCAGGAGATGTTAGATAAGTTGGGAAGATGGGTATTATGGCAAGTGCTGCATTCTTTCTACCATTTTTGCTAGCTCTACTCCAGCTGAGGTGATGCTGTGGTGAGAGCGATTGAGAAAAGTGTTAAAGCGATAACGCAGCCTTAGCTGACATCAGTCTGCACTTACATTGGATCTGCTGTGCACCTGTTGGTTAGGATCACAGTTTGCATGCCTTCATACAGTGCATGTGGGATGGAGGTGATTTCCCTGAGGCAGCCAAATATGCTGAGGATGCTCTTTGACTAAAAGTCAAAGCCTTTAGTGAGGTTAAAAAGGGCCATGTACAGTTATTGATGCTGCTCCCTGTACTTTCTCTTGGAGTTGTCCATTATGCTTCTTAATGAATGGAATCCAGACTGCAACACAAGGATCTACTCCCCATCACTGGGAAAAGATAACTGAGAAGGAATCTTATGATTGTTTTCCCAGTGGCAAATAGCAGGGAGACCCCTTGCTAGTTACTGCAGTCGGATTGGTCTCCTTTCCACCCGACCATATTGTAGTTCTCTCATCAGAACACAGGCTGAAATCAATAAACAACACAGGAAAGCAACTGTGGTCTCCCTATTTTGCATGTAGCTCATTCCATATTAGGCAATTCATGTGAAACAATCCTTACAACAGCATACAAACAGCATAGTGGTGCAGTTGGTACAGATGCTGCCTCGCTGCTCCAGTGACCCAGGTTCAGTCCTGACTTCCAATGTTGTCTGTGTGGAGTTGACATGTTCTCCCTTTGACCATGTGAGTTTCCTCTGGATGCTCCGTTTTCTCTTGTGTCCCAAAGATGTGTGTGTTGGTAGGTTAATTGGAGACTGTAAATTGTCCCTAGTGTGCAGGTGAGTGGTAGAAACAAGGGGAAGTGAAGGGAATGTGGGGAGAATAAAATAGAATTAGTGTAGGATTCATGCAAATGGATTTTTGATGGTTGGTACAGTCTCAGGCCAAAGGGTCTGTTTCCATGCTGAATGACTCTATAAGATAAGATATCTTTATTAGTTACATGTACATTGAAACACACAGTGAAATGCAGCTTTTTGTGTCGATTGTTCTGGGGACAGCCCACAAGTGTCACTACACTTCTGATGCCAACATAGCATGCCCACAACTTCCTAACCTGTACGTCTTTGGAATGTGGGAGGAAACCAGAGCACCCAGAGGAAAACCATACAGACACGGGGAGAAGGTACAAGCTCTTTACAGACAGCGGCTGGAATTGAACCTGGGTTGCTGGTGCTGTAATAGTGCTATGCCAATCTCTACACTACCATGCCTGCTCTATGACATTCTACTTCTGAAATAATAAAGCAGTCTAATGGAACAGTGAGAACATGGTAAAATGTCCCAAAGAGCTTCACAAGAGCATTATTGAACAAAAATTAACACTCAACCACAGAAGGGGACATTATGGCTTTGCTAAAGAGAAATGATTGAAGGAATATCTTGAAGGATGAAAGAAAAATAGAAATTTGGAGAGATTTTGAGAAGTAATTCAAGTGATACGGCCTTGACATTTGAAAACACAGCTAACAATAGTGGAGCAATTAAAGTTGTGATTGGTGAAGTGACTGGAGTTGGAGGAGCACAGACATCTCAAAGGGTAATTGCAGATTATAGAGGCATGGGAACATTTTAACATCAAGACTTGTCTTAGCCAAGTGCCACTCTAGGTCACCAAGCATGCAAGTCATGGATGATTTGAGTTTCAGAATTTCATATAACTTCTCATTTATGGACAGCAAAATGAGGGAGGTCAGTCAAGAGTGAGCTGAAAAATTCTGAGTAAACCATGGAAGTCTCAGAAGAAAAGCAAAGATAGCTGGTTAAAGTGTTCACTGATGGGATATTAATATAAATTTTAAATTAAATTTCATAGCTCACAAAGCATTTCTGTTTTCACTGACATCTGAAATCTGTCTTCAGCAGCTAATGAAAATTGGGTTTGAACTGATGTATGTAAATATTATAAAATAAACAACTAATTAATAAGTAGATTAAACAAATAATTGACTGATTTCTGCTGAAAGCAGGAATCTTAAGCGTGGTGAATGTCTGCAATAATAAAGTGCTTGTTATCTGCTAATGACTGTAAAGAATGTTCTTGTGTGTTTTATAGTGGCTTGGAGGGCTTTTAGCTGATCAAGGCACAGTATGCAGCCTTGCACTTTAATCATCACTGAGTCCCCATTTGAGCTGAGATAAGAAGTGGAAGATTAACTATTTCTGCTTACCTACCCTTTTGAATTAGCCACCTGATTCCCTCTATATTTTATAGTGAGAGACATTACAAGCAACTGGCTTCAAAGCCAATTCATTGGTCCTTTTTTTTGTGCACAGTTACTGGTATTCCAGCTTCATTTATTTACCAATTTCTACATCAATTTATAAAGACAATTCAGATCCACAAGCTAAGTAAAAACTCTTGAATCATTAGGATGTGTTCCCAGTTCCACGCACAAATCCATGCGTTGCTCACTTGGCCTGTTTTAAAGTATCAATTTAAAATTTCTTGAGAAAAAACCATTTCTCACTGTGCACATATGTCCATACTATAAACAGCACATTCAACTTCATGACATCACTAGAATGAATCTTATACGTTTAGTGTATTAAACAGGCGCCATGCGGAATCACTGTTCTCCAAAGCTGCCCAACACCAATATTCTATTATGCCCCCAGTGTCATGGGAGACACATGAAAATGCATACAAAGGTCTTTCCGACACCAACTCCACCACTGCAGGAGAAAGGTCACTGAGGGAAGCAGTAACACTTGGGCAAAAGGACAGCATCAGTGAAAAGTACATTGGGATGGAGCATCAAGGAGGAGATATAAAATCAAATGTTCAAGGGTTGAACATGCAAATGAGGCAAAGGGAGTTATTGAAGATGTAATGGGAGATACAAAGAATATTAGCAGTAAGAATGAAACTAAATACCAAGTAAAATTCTCAACTTTTAAATGAGCAATTATTTTTCTAAAAATATACTTTATTTGTAATACATGCAGTAACTACAATCTGGACGTGCCTTTATCTACATTCATTGCACCAGCAATTCAGTTCCCTCTCTTACAATGCGGCAATGAAAATTACTTTTGCAGCAGTGACATCCAAATATATGATGCTCAGGTATTTGATGTCATTGTGAATGCATGAACACATTTACACAGAGAGCCTGAAAAATGTTTTTGAAAGTGCCTGAATCAGGCACGAAGAACATTATTTAACAACTGGGTTTTAGAATAACTTCCTCTGTATAGTATGCAAAAGCATTGTATAATTGATAAGAGTTTCTAGCTCTGCATGGTTCCATGCAAAACTATGGCAGTTTGGTGATATGGTTATTTATTCACAAATTTACTTGAGTTTGTGCCAACTTGAAGCTACAAGTTGAGAGAAATTGAATCAGAAAATTTTGTTTCCTGTCCTTCAAAACCCTTTTTATTCCTGTTGTCTGCCTTCTCCCACTTCATTGGCAAGGAACTTGTCAATTTACTCACAAATAAGACAATAGATGTTTTACTCACCATACTTTCTGACATGATCATTTCAACATCATCTTTTCTTTAAATGTTATAAATTTAAATTTTAATTTTAAATTTTATTAGATTTTATTTACAGCGTGGTAACAGGTCCTTCCGGCCCAACAAGTCCATGCTGCTCATTTTAAACCCATGTTAACCTACCTGTATGTCTTTGGAATGTATGTTAGTGCTTTGTGTTGTCTTTGAAAGAAGTTGTCACTGCAATAAAGAAGTGACCTAAAATAAAGATTGCTCTTATTGTTTTGTTAATTTGCATGGCTAAATTCATGAATTCTATATAAATCACAGATAATGACATAGAAGTGCTGTATTTTTGGCATTGAAACAGTGGTGTAGATTTCCCTAAAGCTGTTTTTTGAAAGTCACATGAGGAGTGAGAAAGTTAAACGTGTGATTTTCCAGAAGAGTATGATCGAGCTTCATTGTGCAATGTTACACTGCAACAATATTGTCAGTGTATTACAAGTTCTCACAGGTGCTACAACATAACAATGCAGGTGCAATCCTTGGATCCTACTCTTAAAGAGATGTAATACTATATGAACAAAACTCTTCCAGCTAGTGGAGAGTGTTGCCAAGAATGAATGGGTTCTGCAGTGCTGGGAGAGAGTTGGAAGAGTACCAGGACAGGCTAGTGAAGAATACTTCCCACTAGAGGCATGTTCTTTGTGCACGGAATCACATTCTGACCGCCAATTCTGATGCTAGTCTGATGGTCCTGCCAGAATTTAGCAGGGAGGTCTCTGTAAATGCCTACATTTTGAGAAGACTGCAATGGAGGCAAATACCAATGTTCAATCTGCCTGTTCCTGAGGCCTGAACAAAACAAAGTCCCTTTTGCTTGAAAATGAAGTTTGGGTAATTTTCTCAAGGAACTAAGAAATGTTAACCCTGTTTTCATCTGCACAACACCTTTATTTTGGGTGCTTTGTGAACAGATGTTATATAAGTGGAAATTGTATTAATCAAAATTGTGTTTAGAGTAGGGATATTAGTTATCATAGAATCATAGGATCATAGAAAGTACAGCACAATCCAGGCCCTTCGGCCCACAGTGTTATGCTGACCTTTAAACCTCGCCTAAAAACTATCCAACCCCTTCTCCCCATATATCCCCCTCTATTTTAAATTTTGGGCACTTTTCTAGATGCCTTAATACTCATGAAGACATTTTTGGCAGGATTTTTATTCCCCCCAGCACTTTTCTTCCAGTATAAAACTCCCCTGAATAATATCAACAGTAGCACAACATGTAAAATTCACCTGCAATTAAATTTTCAACCTCACTGGTTTAAAATACCACTAGCACTTCTAATCTCCAGTATCACTCCAAAATGAATATTATGCAATATTGAATCCAGACAGGAAAGTCATTCCACAATATTCAAACCTGGAATGAGAAGAGGGTTAACATCAAGCCCAGAACCAGGCATTATCCAACATGTGCGTTTCTGGAAGAGATTGCTGGAAGAGATTATAAAATGTAGGAATTTTAGCTGCTGTTCCTTTCCTTTTCCAAGGAGTGTATTGGCACACTTGACTCCACAGAGGCTGGGTTCCTTTTCTGCGCAAATCCAACATTTACCAATTGAATTCAACTGAGCCAACTTACACTTGACAAAGTTGGTGTAAGAAATCTTGGTGGTGGTAACTATACTCTTAAAGTATATTTTACAGATTAGAAGGCTGAAATTACAAAATTATAATTTAATCCAATCCTAAAAAATTACAACCAATAAATATAGTTCAAATTAAATAAACCACAATGCAATTATATACTCTTTAAATCAGTAGTAAAACATGGCAGACTTCAAACTTTTAGATTAATTTTAATTTCTTCTATTCTTAATGGAAGTTTCTCCTCTAAAAGGTACAATTTTGTAATGAGTTATTTCAGCCAAATGATTTCTTATCTTTCAACATGATGCAATAGCTAATGCATTGTTGAAATTCTACATTCTGACAATATTAAAGAACTTCTTTCTTCTTTCTGCACAGCTGCTGCTTTTGTAAAAAAACCCTGCGATTATATTATGGGGCAAGTTCTACAACAATTAAAATATCTTTAAGACAGTATTTCTACTGAGACTGCAGAGAAAACACTACTAGTGGTCACAGAAAATCCTCCATGTGACTTCTCTTTTAAATTTGAATAGCAAACTTCAATAAAATACATTCCACTCGAAAAACTTGATAATAAATTCAAGGCTAACTGATGAAGTACCAAGGCGTGATACACTATCAGAAGCACTAGCCTTTAGATAAAATGTAAATAATCTCATGGAATGCTCCTACAGTATATGAAGTTTACCCAGAACCCAAGCAAACATTTATCCCTCAGCGAATATTTTTGAAAACCAGTTATCTTGTCATTTAACACCTTGCTGTTGTCGAACTTTTGTAAAATATCCTTTTCCAATGATCGTAGATTACCCAAAGGGCTAAGGAATAAACTGGTGTGTTAGTTTGTGAGGAAATGACAGTTTCACAAATATCAGAATACAATTATATTAAATATACACATGATCTTTAAAAGGTAGTATAAGGTGATTGACAATAATAGGGTAGCCCAATCTTGGCAGCTGCTTCTTAACTGGTTATCTTCTTAAGCTAATCAAGGTGTTAAACCAAGGAAAGCTAAGACATACACAGATTGACTCCAAAAAAACTCTTTCTCCTCTTCTCCCTTCTCTTTTCTTCTTTTTTCGCTAATTCCTTTGTCCTGTTTTTTTCTGCTACATGTCACATACAATGCAAGCCATTTTTTAGTTTTCAGGTTATCTTCAAAACTGGCAGTTCTCTTAAAATATTCATAGACAAAGATATAAAATTCTCCAAGGAAAAAGTAATCGACAAATATTCTTAGCTATACCTTCCCTAACTTAAGATTAATATTGATTTCTGTGAGTGAATTATGCCCAAGCATTTTAACCCAACTCAGAAACAATTATGAAAAATTTCTCATTGTTGGTTTAATTTCTATGTTTGTGATTGAGGATATAAATTAGATCCTCTTAATCTGAAGTTCTGGAATAATCTTCCAGCCCTATAAATTATTTTCATAACTCCTTTAAAACATTGATCAGATATTTCTACTTGGTCCCAGCTGTTCTGTTGGATGGTGTCATGTTCTGATATAACATGCCTTTTTCAATTTTTTTCTTTCAACATTCAAATCTAAACATTGTTGACAGGTTTTGTCAAGATTTACTTTTGTTTCCTTTATTAAAAACATGCTTCATCATACAGAGCAATGTTTCCACTCTCCCCTCCAAAGTGAAATTTTATCAATCAAGATTTTGTCATTCCCCTTAACTTCTGATAAACTCCTAGGTGTATTTTGTTTTGGAAAAGTAACAAATAACCCTAACTGGTTAAGTCCAAACCCTCAACAGGCAAAATCCTAAATTCAGGATGTCATCATACTGTGCCATTTGGTGCTTGCAGTCAAGTTCCCAGGTTTCCAGAAATGGGTCTCCAGCT
>JARFYF010000058.1:12218715-12234790 GCA_030265395.1 Rhina ancylostomus | reverse complement strand
ACTTAATTTGGAGTACATAAAGTTATGAGGTACCTTGTTGGAGTAAAGAAGGACCTATTTTTCCAAGGTTGAGGAACTAGGGGGCATAGAATTAATGTTATTGTTTGCAGGATTAGAAGGAACACAGGTGTCTGCAATGCTAACGTGCCGAATTTGTATCTATCATACTTGGTGTTGCATGTTTAAATCCCTCTAGACTGGTTTCTGATCCTACTGCAGAAATGAAAGATTGCAAATTAAAACCACAAATAGCACTCTTTTTGATTATGACAAATTAGAAGTGGTATTAGATGCCTTCTGCCTCTAGAACCCCTATGTTGCCCAGGTGGATGGGACCTCACCTGCTTGGTTTCATTCTTGCGCATCTGGTGTATGTGCTGGGGGACGCACTGAAGCTGCGTGCAGCCAATGCGAGGGCTCGGTGGGAAGGACTACAGTTTAGGGTTCTTCTGCCACTGGAGAGGGAGGGGCAGGGTCTGGCGAGGAAGCCCCTTAAATATCGTAAATATGGGATTGGGGTTCCACCCCAGGGAGCCACACGAGTGGCATCAGTGCTGTGTTATTTTTAATAAAAGGCCAACACTGATCCGTACATAAATGTAAGGTTTGCACTGTTTTATGGTTGTATATAGTTTGTTTTTTATGATGAATAAAGTTTATTTTGGAATAATAAAAAAAAATCTGGTTGTAGCCCAAGACTTGTCAGTAATGACTTCTTTTCCTGTGTGCTTGCCATTACTTCTGGGCAGGATGTATTCTTGGCTCTCTTGTTTCTCATGTGCAGGCTGTGTTTATAATCTAAAAACACCAATTTCCTTGTAAATGTTGTTGGCACCCAGTTTACCTCACTACAATCTCACTTGATTCCCTTCAACCATCCAAATTATCAGATTGTTTGTCTGACATTCAGGGCTGGGTGAGTAGAAGTTTTCTTTTAAATAGTGGAAAGAGCGAAACCATAGTGTCTCGTTCTTAATTTTTGTTTCCTAACCACCAACTTCATTTCTGTCCCTAGCAATTCTATGAAACTGCACCAGATTATTCTCAGTGTTGATGTATTTGACCCCAAGTTGAATTTTGTCTCTCACATTCATGCCATCCCTAAGTGCCCGTTTCTTTCTGTAACATCACCCAACTCTGGCATTGGCCTCAGCTCAGCAAATGCAGCCTGGTATTTTGCCTTTTGTTATTCCCTGGTTTATCTATTCCAATTGGCTCTCTGTTGGCACCTCTTTGGTTTACTCTATGTAAACATGAGAGCATCTTAAAAAAAATCTAATTTCCTTGAAATCCCTTTTAGGTGCTTCTGGCCTATTTTGGTTCCCAGATAAACAACTTTGATTTTAAAAGGTCCTCAGTTTTCATTTTCAAATTTCTCCATGGTTGAATCCCTTGCAGCCTTAAATCCTCTGACTGTGTTCCTTCACCTTTGAACCCTTGTCCTTTGCTGCATTTGATAGCTCCTCCATTGGTGGCCAGGCCTTTGGCTGTTAATGTTCTTTGCTTCTTGAGCTCATTATAACTTCTTCCTTGAAAAGAGTCCCTCCATGACCAAGCCACTTTTCAGTTGTCCTAATATTTCCTGTGAGAATCAATGACAACTTTTTTTTGATAGTACTTTTGAATTTCCTAGGATGTTATTGTAAAGTGTAAATGCTGGGTCAGTGGAAGATGTTGCAGTTGTTTCACTTGGTGTCTAATCTGTTCTGATGAAGGGAACTGAACTGTTCACTCTTACTACTTTCCACAAATATTGCCTGGCTCACTGAGTATCTCCAGTATTATCTGTTTTTATTTCATACCTGACCTTATTGTTTTCCATATTTCCCACCATCTTGTAGCCACTGCTTTTCATTACTTTTACAATTTATTTTGAATTTGAGAAATATTGTAGAAGTCATAAGCTGACATGCAGTTTAAATTCTGTAGTTCAAAGGCATCTTGGTTTGGGGGAGAAAGATTGTCTAGTCAATACAACAAAATGTGAGCTATTTCCTTAGTATTGCTACTTTGACCATCTCAATTTAGTCTTGCAGCAATGGAAAGTGAAATGGTAAGCAACTTTATTTAAAAAAAATTTAAAAGCACATTTTTGTGCATTCTGTCTATCCACGGGTTAGCTTTTAAATCAAGCATGCAAAACCATGTAATATTTGTTTAGTAATCTTGGAGGAAAAAAATAGTATCTTTTAAGAATTGGTTTTTGTGGCAGTTTAGCTGGTGAGTGCATTCTATAGCGTGCTTCTGAGCAAGTGAGTCGATGAAACCTCAAGTGCAATGCTTGGCCTATGCTCCTTGCTGTTCTTAGCCAGAGCATTAGTGGGCATTCTAACTGATTGTGAGGAGTTGCTATATAGAGACAGGGAAGCACTTGATTGTTCAAAAATTCATGTGCACGAGTGGAAACATGTTTGAGCATGCCTGTCCTTGCCCATTCCTTCTTTTCAAATATAAATACTATGCTGACAAACTAAGTTCCCTGCTTCGAGAAAATTGAGGTCAGAATAAATTAGCAATACTTCATTATTCTGCAAGCCACGAGTTGTTTTCATTCATGATTGTCACTGGCAGGGGCTGGTGTTTTTTTTCTTGTCTGTCCCTGAATGCCCTTAAACTGAATAGTTAGTTGGGATTCAACCAAATTGGTGGGTCTTGAGTCAATTGTAGGCCAGACCAATAAGGATGGAAGATTCTTTTTGTTTGGAAGGTCATCATTGAAGCAGATATATTTTTGAAACTCCTTGATTTGTTGTTGCCTTTGCTGATACTGACTTTTTTAGAATGGTACAGCACAGGAACAGGCCCTTTGGCCCACCATGTCTGTGTCAAGCATTATGCCAAATTCAACTAATCCCTTATGCCTGTACCTCATCTATAACCTTCCATGCCCTGCATATTAATGTGCCCATGTAAAAGCTTCTTGAATGCTACTATTGTATCTGCAATTCCAGATTTATTTAATTCCAGAGTTTAAGTGAATTTTTAAATTCTCCATCTGCCATTCTGGGTACTGGAGCAGGACTCTGGATGCACATGTTATTCTAGGGGTGGCATTGAAATGAATTTGGTCCCCAATCCCTTGTCTGGCAAAGAATCATGGAGGCAAGCTTCCTGGCAATTTCAGTAGATTGAGCTCTACCACTAGACTCCATATCATGTCCTGTATCAGAGCATACTCATTAAGTCCTAGACTTGCACCAAGTACACGCAAGTCTGGGACTTAATTTCGTGCTAATAAGTCCCAGACTTGCATGGACTTTGCTGCAAGTAATTCTCCTAGGAACATTAATTTCTTTACCTCTCTTGATATGCTTGGGTTTCTAAGTCCCACACACTTTCTTTGAGCAACATATTCAGAATCTTTGCTGTCTCCCTGACGAATCCCATTGCTTTGACGATGATTTTAACTTAAATACTTGTTTTAATCCACTTTTGCTGAAATAAATCTTGGCTTAGTAAATTGAGTTCTTTACTTGTGGTCTTCTTTTGCTCTTTCTAATACTGCTTTAAATTTAACTAAGTTCATAACCAGCACCATTTAAGTGCTTTCCTACCGATGTCTCTTTTTCCTGCCCATTCTCATTCCATAAAGATGAACTCCAGAGCTGCCTAATTTCTTGTTGCACTTGCTAAGAAAGTGCTCCTGAATACATTTCAAGAATTTTGCACTCTGTATTTAGACCTGATTCTCTTCAGTTTGTTTTCGAATTGTTAATGTTTCCTGCCACTTCTGGTCTACTTACTACTACTGTATTTCATAAATTTGCCTGCATAATTATTCTGTTCATAAGAAATAGGAGCAGGAATAGGCTATCTGGTCCGTCAAGCCTGCTCTACCATTCAATAAAATGGCTGATCTGGCTGTGGACTCATATCCACCCACCTGCCATTTCCCCATTACCCTTAATTCCCCTAGTATGCAAAAATCTGTCTAACTGTGTCTGAAACATCTCTCCTTTCTTCCATACTCAGAGACACACAACTTCCAATCAAGTTTTGGATTGATAGTACACTTTTTGTCTCTATTTGAAAATGGAAGGATTTTTATTTTAAAAAAAGAGCTATTCATCTATTCAAATAACACACCTTTGTTTTGGTGCAACTAGCCTCAAAAATTCAGTACTGGTTTGGTTTCCATAGGGTAGACTGAAACAGTGAGTAACTAATTTTCTTCCAAGTTGTGAAAGAATAGGTGCTGTAAATAAATATACGTTCTCAATTCTTACATCCATTTACTGATTAATTTTTTTTGGCAGTTTGCAGCTGTCTATGATTTGATCAAGAAAATCAAGTGAGGTCATATTTAGGTGTCAAAGTATTGTGTAATACATTTTCTATTTTATCTCAAAATTATAATAAATTATTTACTTAAGTGAAACAAACCTTGGATAAAAGGAAGCAATTTCTTTTATTGGGGAATCATCTTGGGAATCACCTGGAAAAAAAATATGTTACAGCAGGACAGGAGGTCAGATGTATACTGGACCATGGAAGTCGGGAATGTGCTGACCTGTTGATACTTTGGTACAGGTTTCAGGCTACATTCTTGTCATTGCAGTGCTGGTCAAAGTAGTAAAACTTTGGCACTTAATTGGCATATTGACTGCAGCAGTGCTTTTGGGGTTTCTTTTTATAGTTTATCCTTGATGAACATTTAAAATCACTTGCAATTCCACTGATCAAAAAGTGAATTTGTGTGTATGGTGTTTGACAATATAGTATCACCAATGATTAATGTTGTTTTTGATTTGCTTATATTGACATAAAATTCTTGTCTTTCATCATCTAAAACAAAGAATGAGTACATTTACCAGACCATGCACATTAATTACTCCATAAACTATAATTAAAAATTAAGCTGGTAAAAGTTGCTTTGGCAGATTTTAATTGATTATAAATTGCTAATTATTTCTCCAAGCATACAGAAATAATTGCACAATATATTGATGTTAATTTAGCTTCCCCATTGCAAACTTTCGTGAAGTTTGGTTAGTCTTGCAGGTGGATACACAGAGACTCCGTGACATGGCTGCAGTATTGGGCAGCTGCCTGTTGGCAGACCCTACTTGGGGGTTCTGTGCAATTTTTGTGGGAACATGGTTAGGAAACCTCAATTCTGGGTAGCCTTGAAGTTCTAATCAGTAATTGAGTAGTACAGCTAGATTTTGGGCAGATAAAAATGAACTCTGCCATTAGCAATGAGAACAAAAGAAATTTGAAATGTTCAAGTGAACAATCAGAATTGCATAGTTTGCTGCTTATTGAGTCCTGATAAAGCATCTTGACCAGAAATGTCGACTGTTTATTTCCCTCCATAGATGCTCCCTGACCTTTTGAGTGCCTCCAGCATTTTTTGTCTGTGCCGCTTCAGATTTCAGCATCTGCAGAATCTCTTGAGCTTCGTTTAGATCAGCATGATATTTAGTTAACTTCTGGATATTTTCTTCTTCATGCCATTGAACTATGGCAGCACTTTATGCTGAACTCCAGGATTGCTTGGACCCTTATCCTATTTCTGGCAAAACTTAGCTCCCACCTTTCTTTCCCCACACCTCCAATGATAGTCCATCTGGGTGGTGTTAAAGAAGGTAAACGCCACCTGACCCACCGCCACCCATAAATGACTAAGTAGTTGATACCTAATTAATGTATAAATCCTATCTGTAATCTTGTTGGTATTTTACAATTTAGAAAGATTATTTTTGGCTCATTGTCTCTGCTGATGCTTTGAAAGAGCTATCTAATTTAATCATACATTCTAGAATTCTTCACTGGAAATGAGTCCTCTTCAGATACTTGCCTTTTGGCATTTTCTTATGGAATTAAGTAATAAATTCTGTAACATTCCTTGAGTAAATCACTTTTTATTTCTACTATAATGTTTTTGTCAATTTTAAAGGAGACTTGATGCAGGGGAAAGATGGACACTAATTGTGATTAACCTAGCAGACAACAATACTGTTGTCCAATAATGGTTGCTATTAAATAGAGCAACAATCTGCTGGACCCTGATGCAGGGTTTCAACCCGAAATGTCAACAGTACCATTCATCCCACAGATGCTGCTCAACCTGCTGAGTTCCTCCAGCAGATTGTTGCTTCAGATTCCAGCATCTGCGGCCGCTTATGTTGCTATTAAATAGAGTTCCTTATGTACAAGAATACTTGAGTGCTGTTGGAGGGGATGCAGTGGTCACCAAATATACCGGGAAGATGATGGATTGAATGGTTAAGAGAGGATCTTGCACACAAAATACATAATATGTTCCAACCTTGGTATACCTTACAGTGCTCTACATGCATCCAGTTTGTTGTGCAGAGTAAAACAGGGAAATGTTTCTGCCAATTTAGTCACAAAACAATCACGTGCATAGCAATAAAATAAATGATCAAATCACTTTATGGGTGGTTAAGTGATGAATGTTGTTGTGACATTGGGAGGTGATGCTTTTTTTTTTGCTGGGCTTCTGTAAGCTCCTGATAAAGGAACTGTAGGTTCTCAAAACCATTGCAAGTGCTTCTCCTTCATTTTGAGTGGTCTTGGGACAGTGACTCCAATAGTTTGTGAGGATCTTACTCATTTCCAAGAAGACTTTGTGGATAACTTTGAATAGCTTCCTCAGTTCACTTGGTAATCTCCTTCCAGCTTTGAGTAAAGTGTCTGGCTTGTGAATGATGGTGGCGGCTGAGTGTTACTAACGCCTCAATTCTGGGGTGGTTGGCCTGGGAGAGAACACTTGTATCAATTTGCTTATTCTGCCAGATTTTTCAGAGACAGGATTAGTCGTATCTCTTTAGTGCTTTGGGGTATCTGCTATGGGTTGTCTTGTGTTTCTGAAGAATACTGGAGAGTGGGGATTACTACCAGTAAACCATGAATTTAACATCTCAATTTTTAAATGTAGTTTTTCTCAGATGGCCAAAGGCTGTGGTGGTGCACTGAAGGTGATGATGAATCTCATTGATTTCTCCCTTCATTGGTGGCATCCAAGGTATGGAAAGTCATCCACATTTCCAGAATTTTGTTGTGGGCCTTTAGCATCGGGATTTGATGATGTCCAGCAAGGCAGGTTGCTAAATGACTTTTGTTTTTGGAAGTTTACTGTAAAATCCTTTGTAGGCTTCATTGGCCAAGATGATGCTGACTTGGAACTAGGCCTTGCTCAATGACTGAAGTTGGAGTGATCTTGGGTCTGGAATGGAGATGATATATGTCAAAAAGCTTGCCATTTATTCTTCAAAATAATTCTTTTGCAGTGGGAAGTTTGTTGGAAAGTGAGGTTTATAATGTGGTGAGGAAAATTAAGAGGTATTGAGGTTTTGTTGAGGCCTTATTTGACACAATTCTGCACTGAGACTAAGTCCATTGTGGTCTTTTTGATTAAGGTTGTTGCTTGCATGCCATCATTTAGCAGATGTTGAATAGACAATTTCTGGAGCCAGCTTTGAGAATGATGCCTCACAAGCCAGACTGAAGGAGTCAAAGGCTTTTGTAAGATGTAAGAAGCCATATACAGTGTTGATGCTTCTCCTTGCATTTCTTTTGGAGTTGTTATGTAGTGTTGATTGCCTCTCTATCCTTGATGAGCTCTCCCCCATTCTTGGCTCTCAGCTGGGTGGTCCCTTGATGTTTAAGCTGTGGATGCCATTGATGGTAGCAAAGAACCATGTATGCTGTATAAGTGAGTCATAAGAGCTCTTTCATTTGTTCCTCCCACTGTCTGCTCTTCAGATCACATTTTTTTTGCTGGCTTTCAGCATTTAGGTACTTGCAGAGCTGTTATTCTTCCCTTGAGGTATGGTGGAGTGTCCAACACGAGGATGCCTTGTGTTTGTGATTAATTAGGTCTGGATCTCCTGGTCACTTTCATCAAATCAGTCCTGCTCTTCTCTATCAGTGAAGACAGAAGTCTCCTTAAAGTTGCTAATTATGGTGGGCTTCAGGACAGTCCAGAAGCTGTGGACACTTTGCAGCTCCTTTGGGAGTCAACAAGTTGTTGATGCTCTCTTAAAATGTGAAGCACTTCAGTTTGTTTCTCTGAATCAGTCAGGCATTGACACTGGAACAAATAGAAAAATGTTGAAAGGGTGACAAACTTGTTTTAAGTAGGAGTTTGTACAATAGAACAGGTTTACAGAGGGAATTGCAGAACTAGAGGTTGATGTTTGAAGGCATGATCATAATAGAAGGAAACAGACTTGGGGGAAATTATGTGTACAGCATGTACAGGGAATGGATGTAGCTTGGACAATCTGATAGGTTTTCGTGACTCTCTTAAAGTTAGGAAAAGAGGGGAGGGGGTGGAGAATTCCAGAGTTCCAAGAATTTGCCTTGGCATTTGAGGGAGCGATTGCTAATGGTATTGTGATTAAATTTATGGGTGATTAGTGAATTGGAGGAGAGCGGTATTTTGATGGGTTATGGGCTTTGTTACAACTAAAAAGAACTAAGATTATAGAGCTATTTGAAGTTGAGGATGAGAATTTATAAATTGAGGCATTGTAGCACAGTTTTATATAACGTCAAGTTTATGGAGAATAGAATAAGCAGGCATTGTCACAATTAACATGTAATCAGAGCTGTCTTGGTTCCAATTCATGAATGGAAGTCTGATTGTAGAGAATGGAAGGCGAAAATCACTGATGCTTGCTTTCATCAGTTTAGGTATTGAGTATAAAAGCTGGAAAGGCATGTAGTGACTGTATAAAACTTCACAACTATAAAAAGCTCTGGCTGTCACATTATAGGAAAGATTTGGAGGCTCTGGAGAGGGCACAGAAGAGGTTCACCAGGATGTTGCCTGGATTGGAGTGTATCAGCTATAAAGAGAGGTTGGATAAACTTGGATTATTTTCTCTGAAACATCAGAGGCTGAGGGGTGACCTGATAGAAGTATATAAAATTGAGAGGTATAGATGAGCAGTCTCTTTCCCAGGGTGGAAATGTCAAATACGAGAAGGCACAGCTTTATGGTGAGAGGGGAAATTTTTTTGTATGCAAGTAGGTGCCTGGGATGGACTGCCAGAGGAGGTGGTAGAAGCAGATAGGATAGTAATATTTAAGAGACATATGGACTGATAAATGAACAGCAAGGAATAGAGGGATACACGGGCAGATGGGATTAGTTTAAATCTCCATCATGGATGTTGCAGATGCGATAGGCCAAAACACCTGTTCCTGTGTACTGTTCTATGCTTTGTGTTCTAAATATGTTTAATAATATCAAATGTGAAAGGAAGGTTGGAAATGATCCAGTGGTTTGGAGCAATTGAGGTATCAGGAGAAGGGTGATGGTTGTAAAGAGATGTAGGCAATATCTGCAGAGAGGGAACAGTTGATGTCCGTCAGTATGGGGGGCCCCAAGAACTGAATTTGTGGTCAGCAGTTTACTGACAAAAGAGGTGTGGGAGCAGAAATGGACTATTTGGAGAGGGCATGAGGGCAGATAGAGAAAGATGTCAAAGGTTAGTGTAGTTGTTGGAGCTTGGATGAGTGAAAATGGAAAGCAGGGAAACACAGGCAGTTCTCCCCTTATTGATGACAAAGGTGTGTTGGAATTGTTGATAGTGAGGGAAGGTGTTTAAGGCACAGTTGGCAGTAGGGAAAAGCATCATTGCATTCTGGCATGATCGTGAAGGGTTTTGGCAGATGAGTCATGCCAGGTAGTTTTGTGATTGTCAGTTCATGGATTGAGAAGGCCTTTTTCACAAGAAAACTGATATTTTGGAGGGAGATGCGCAGAGGGTTGGTAGGTTAAGCACTGGCAATCCGTTGGGTTGGTACTGAATGGGAATGAGATTGGGAACATTAGTTTTCAACAAGTTCCTGGGGTATTGAAGACATTTGATACTACTTCCAAGTTTTTAAATATTTGAACCATAATTGACAGGTGAAGTTTTCTGATGTTAAAAGTACAATAGCAATTATTCATTTCACAGTTATTCATTTTGTCCCTTTCTATTAGGTAATGGATTGATGTTTGCAATTTTCTAATACACTCTCAGAATTTGCACATCTAATACATTTGTATTTTTTTATTATGGAACACTTTGGAGTGGAAACCCTGAGTCCCTGTCAATTTCTGTATCTAAATTCAATTTACTTCACTGTTCATTTTCTTACGTATTGACAAAGCCACCATGTTCTTCTTATCCTTTCTAAATTTCCTAGTATTGCTGATATTTTGTCCTTTACTGCCTAGAAGTGTTTAATTAATCTGTCTGATACTTGTTGCCCACTGTGGTCTTCGGTGATTTTTTTTCTCTCTAATGCCCCCCCCATTCCTTTTAACCACACTTTTTCTGAATGTAATTTTGCTTTCAGCTTTTATCTTTTTCCTATTCTAATTTTAAACTTCAGTATACTGGAGTATAACTTATTTATTTCCTTACATTGGTGAAAACTTTTCTTCAATCTTGTTACTGTGCAACTTGTTAGAGCATTATTACCTAATTACATGTGAAGCCTTGATTTACTAACACTAAGTACTGATTTTCTTTTCTACATTTGCTTTGTCCTTCATTTTGACTGATAGCGAATGATGCACTGTTGGAAATACTGCCCTTCATTTGAATTGTTAAACTGAAACCCTTCTGACTTCAAGAGTGGATACAGCTGTTGCAAGAGTTTGGCACTTCTTCTGGAGTGGTGATCATTCATCCCTCACAGAACACTATAGAAATTCCCCGTGAAAGCTGCTGGTTTGTTAGTTGGTAGGTTTACCAATTAGCAGGCAAATTATTACATCAATGTATAGCTAATTTCACATGATTACTTGACCTGTGAATAATTGGTGCTGGCTAAAAGTCAAAATATTTCATTTTCCAGCCTCTTTGGTCTTAAATTCAATGCAAAAGTGTTTGTAAAAGCAATCTTAGCAAGGTTTGCTGTTTATCTTTTTGAAATTTATAGTCAAAGCTTATTATTATGTATCATTTAGAATGCTTAATCTGTCAGGGGAAAAATGATCTACTTTAGATTCTGCTAAAGGAGCTCAAGTTGTTGATTAAAATAAAAATTTGCTTTCAACTGCAGTAGAACAAAAACAATGACTGTTGAAACAGTTAAAATAGATTACTAGTGTCAAAGTAACCTGTTTGTCTGTTCCTGTCTGAAGCATCTGCAATAGTAAATGCGTGGGAAGGTCTCTGCAGCATAGCGTTTTCTTCTGAAAATGCTTAATAGATGTAGTGCAGGCAATGACTTGTCAGCAGACTGCAATGTGAAACATTTAGTAACCACATTAATCTATCAGAACAATGAGGAAGCTACTTGCATGATCCAAAAATTTATCGAAGGTCATAATCTAATCACCTCAGGTATTTTCTGATGTATGTTTTTTTTTGTTTCTTTTTTGCCCATAAGACTACTCATTAAAGCTTGTTCTTCTATGTGAAAGTAAATCAGTTTTCAACTTATTTTTATCAGTGGAACTAAAATCCATGCATTTATATTTGATTGTGTGCTATTGTTTTCATAATTTTAATCATTGGAAATTGTACCTCCATATTTCAGTTAACAATTTGTGTTAAATATAAGCTGTTGAAATTATAACTTCAGCATTTTTTTGGAATTTAGCATCCTTGGACACTGCTAGATTTGAGCTGGGCCTCAACCAGACAATAATGTGCTACAAAAAAGCACTAAAGGGAGCCTTATCCAAGTGCTTCCATTTTAAAAGTTGCTAGACTGGTGCAGACATTATATTAAACATCCTCCAATATCTTGGAAGAATCTACTCAGTTGAATGTTTTGTCTTGAAAGTTGCCTCGCTATAGAACTTGCAAACCATTTTCCTTCTGATATAAATTGGCTTCTCAGATCAAGATAAAATTGATTCTCTTATTTTACTTGGATTCATTTCAATAGTTTGTTTGCCTTTGTATTGTGGCAATACCATAATTTTAGCTTTATTGACCAAGTTCCATTGTTTACTGAGGAGGTCACTGTAGAGTGAAAAATGAATATATTCTATTTTTTATTTAAAATTTGGAATTTTAGTGCATTTATAAATATTTTAAATGATAACTTGAATTCTTTTATGTTGGTTAGTTAAATTTTAATAGATTAATCCCTGAGAGAAAATACTTTAGGCTGAGATGCTTTGTTTTCACACAGCAACTTAAAAATAGCAAAATTTTGTCAGTGCTTGAAATATGGTGTTGAGATAAAGGATCAGCCATGATCTTTTCCAATAGTAGAGCAGCACTTTGGCACAGCAAGTAGAGTTGCTGTCCCATAGTTTGTGATTTGGTTCAGTCATGACTATGGTTGTTGTCTGTGTGGAGATTGCGCATTCTCCCTCTGACTGTATAGGTTACCAGTTATTAAATGGTTGCATATACCTGATCATCCACTGATGTCTGTTTCAGCAAAGAAGGTTGCCAGAAGCCTTCTCCCTCCCTTGAATTTGCAAGTTATTACCACTTCTGCAGTCAGTGTTCTATTAACTGTTGAGTTAATGACAATTGTTTGAAAATGTATAATTCATATGTTTGTGTATGGAATGAGTCACATGAGCTTTGAAAATTAGAATGAAATACATTAGCACATGAATATGTTAACATCAAATTCTGTTGCAGGGTATATTTAAACATTTTAGAATTTATATGTAAGGTTAATTTTTTGATAACATGAGACCATGAATTCAAGTGACAGTTTTGGGTGAAAAACACGATGATGCTGGAGGAACTCAGCAGGCCAGGCAGCATCCATGGAGAAAAGCAGGCGGTCAATGTTTTGGGTCAGAACCCTTCTTCAGTACTGAAGATAGGAAAAGGGGAAGCCCAGTACATAGGATGGAAAAACACAGCAGTGATAGATGGACTAAAGAGGGGAGGCGTGGTGAGCACAAGGTGGTGATAGGTAGATGCAGATAAGAGATAGTGATAGGCAGGTGCGGGTGAAGAGGGGAGAGCAGATCTACTGGGGGATGGGTCAAAGGTAAGGAGAGAAGGGGGAAAAGGTAGGAAAAAAAGGCTAGGAAAGCGAAGAAGAGAAGCATGGGGTGGGGGGCGGGGGGAGATGATAAATGAAGTTCTCCATTCTTAGGATGTTTAACTTGTACCATAGAAAGATGCTGCTTTTAGCCTCTGACTGCAAAGCTCTCCAAAGCCTTCAGATTTTACAGTGATAACAATCGAGAGTGTTTATAGAAGGAGGTGCCCACAACAACATTCATGACACATCAGTGAGGGGAGAGGTTTGCCCAGATTCTCTTTACTACAGCACTGAGCATCACACCCTGTTTATAATGTTTTAATGAATCTTTTAGCACTGATTCCACTCAAGTCATTATTCTTGGGAGTGCATTCCTGGCTCTTAATAAGGTTACCAATGTATTTCTTATTTTGGACTGTTATCTTTAGTTGCCAAAGTATCTGAACTTCACTTCTCAGCAAGTTGTGATGCTGAAATGTAACATATTGCCTCAGTGCACCCCCATTCGAAAGAAGAATCTCATTGTTGCACGATAGAATTCTGGTTATTTTGTAGATTTAGAACAATTATCAACTTAACTGATTTTGTATCCAGGCGCAAGATGTGTAACCCAAACACTTGTCTGATCTCATTAACTCAGAACTGCTTGCATTGTATAGTGTTTTCATTGCAAAGTTCAGAAGGATAAACAAGACTTTGCGAATGAGTTTAAGGAGAAAGGTTAAGAGAGGTTGCTTGAACTTCGTTCATTGAAGCATATTGGCCTTAAATTCAACATCCGCAAAACCAAGATCCTCTGTCAACCTGCCTCCATTACAAAGCTCAAGTTAACACATGCCTCTCATTCACCTCCATTTTCTCTTGCCTACTGCAGTAACCCTTTCTAGCCTTGCAGGAAAAATTAAGCTCCAGGCCTTGGGCTGTTCTTTGAGGGAGAGTGTTCCACAAGCAACAATTAAGCCACGTGCTGTTAACATTCTTTTCAGTTGTTTCTAAATCTTGTTGGCAATCAGAGACATTTAAACACAATTTAAATAGTTTTAAATAATGTTATTGGAAGATCTGAAAATACTGTGTATTGCTGACATTACTATAACATGAGTTTATGTATTCTCCTGTGTCTGTGTGGGTTTCGTCTGGATGCTCCGGTTTCGTCCCACATTCCAAAGATGTACGAGTAGGTTAACGTGGGTTTAAGATGGGCCGAACTTGTTGGGCCAAAAGGGCCTGTTACCATGCTGTATGTAAAATTTAAATTTGAAAAAAATCTTTTAAAAAAAAATATTAAATTTTAAAACATAACAAAGTAATTTAAAATAAAACCAGTGTAAAACTGAGGCAGTAAAATGGGTATCCAGCCCCACAGCTTAGCATCACTACCCATGGACTCGGTACTGCATCCAGCAATGGTGGAGGAAGAAAGATGAGCCATCACTTTCAAGACTTGCATGCTGCAATGTGCAGGCACAGAATTCAAAACCTCACTGACCCAGGAAGATGACCTTAAAAATAAGGTATATTTCAGCCCAGTAATAAACAAAATACATCTGGTTGGCTATGGAATTGTTTAGCTATTGACTTTTGTTTGAAAAGAGTATTCAGTTTTAAATGTATTTCACTTAAGTGTTTCAAGTTTAGGATATTAAAGTGGCTTGGGAAACTTTACCCACTTGAATGATTCAAAAGTGATAATGTCATGACATTTTTGTATTATTATCTTATTTGTTTTTAAAGTTTGCTATTTACTGTCTGTCAATAATTTTTCCCTCGTTTTTATTAGTTGCAAGTTTTACACCATTTCAATAATGCAAGAAGGGATCATATCCAGAATATAAAGTCTGGAAGGCATATGGTATTCAACATAATTCATTTTCTACAGTTTGATATTCATTTCCTTGTCCATCCTAATGAAATCAGAATCACTTGGTATTTCTCTCAATACTGTTGGTATTCTCTAGTTTTTTTTCCCCCAAATGTCAAGGGCGTTTTAATTTTGTGCGTTTGTCCCTTTAACACTAAGAGCATCTGTCATGAGCAACTGCAAGTACTCACTGTTCATAAGAAAAATGATTTCCAGCAGCATCATTTCATATAGGTTGGATTCGAGTCCACGTGTAGGTGGAGCAGCTGAAATTGGCTTGCCTCATTACAGGAGCTAAAGTTTGTTTTGCTGTACCCTATTTACATTTCCAACTGGGTAAGGAATCTCTTTTGGTAATGGTAGGGCACAGGAGGCTTTGTCCTTGTGCAGGGGCTGATTAAACAGACTGGAAGTCAAAAGTAATTTGGTTAACCTTCAGTATTTTCACTCTACAGTGTAAAAGTCTTCTATTTAAGCAACAGCCAAATTCTTGAATTCAGTAAATATCATAACAGTTTGGCTGTTGAGCAAGAGAGGTTTGCTGCTGAAGCTTGCATTAATACTAGATTCAAATATCCTATAATGTAGGAAATTCTCCACCTGGTTGTAAATTGGGCTGCAGATTTCCCATTGTTCAAATCCTGTTGCCGTTAGTCTGTAGGGTGAATTGTCCTCAATGCAGAACAAAGGAAGAGCAGATATTTGACCCTGTTCAGTGTTCTCCTTTAAGAAAGCTGTACCCTATTGTGTAAGCATTTTTATTTGCTGTGTAAAATATGATGTACTTAGTGTAAAAACAAGTTTATTGAAAGTGCTCTAGAGTTTACAATATTTACCAAAAAGATGCAAGAGCTCACAATATTGATCGTAGATGCCATATTTCTCTAACAAAACAATTGAGATTTTGTTTAATGTCCTTGATCAGAGTGGTATGAATTTCTGACTTTTGCCCTTCCATATATCTAAAAGGAAACATGGGTGTCTGCTTGCCTGATTGGGGCAGTCTTTAAACTCCTTCATTTTGCTTTCTTTGGGGAAGCATGAATGGATTCTAATCTTTTAAAATATGCTCTGAAAGTGTAATATGCTGTCTAAGTTTTCTGAAACTACAAGATGGCATGTAAGCAAGACTACCTTCAAGAATTCATCTTGCACACACATTAGGTAGTTACGATTCACTACTTCACTCTGCTTTTCTGTGTCACCAGGAGGAGAAACTTGCAATTGCAACATGGAAATTCATTCTGATGTGCCTTCAAAAAAGGTGCAATCAAC
>JARFYF010000058.1:12043519-12054500 GCA_030265395.1 Rhina ancylostomus | reverse complement strand
TTGAGCTCATTGTTAGAAAACTGCCAGAGGAATCTGTAGAGGCAAGTGCAATTACCATGTTTGAAAGGCATTTGGACAGGTACATGGATAGAAAATGCCTAGAGAGATATGGGCCAAATGCAGGCAAATTGGGTCTAGCTCGGATAGACATCTTGGTCAGCATGGACAAGTTGGGCCGATGGGCCTGTTTCAATGCAGTATAACTCTACGACTATAAAAGTGATGGCATACTTCATAACAGCTGCCACATGGTGTGAGCCCATCGAGGAATTAATTCAGAAGAGTATTTACTATATTTGGTTTTGTAAAAATGGAAAGAGAAGCCCAAGGAGATGAGAGTTTAGTGTTAATTGATAAAGGGATATCTTTAGTGATACAATGCCATTCCTATCTGTCCAATGTGTCCATACTTGTACCTTGTCAGTCACTATCAGGCATACACATCTGCAAATTCTAAGTCACATGTGCTTTGGGCAACATAGTAGCAGCTTTTTCACACACGCTGGGCAATGATAGAAGATATATGACAGTGAAGACAATGCCTGTGTTTCTTTTGCACTATCCTTCAATACCAGGCATTGTTGGAAGAAGTGCCCTCTCTCTTGCACCGCTAACCCAGATGGAATCCATTGTTTATTAAAGGGCTTAACCTATTTTGTTATACTTAAGCCCCATTTGTTTTTAATGAGAATTTCTTGACTGAGCTTGTATTTATAAAGAACACATGATCCTCCTGCTAAGAAACTTATTTTAGTCCTTTAAGGAAATGGAAATTTCTTGGAAGATTGTTTTTGCATTGACAGCTGCGTAGGCCAAAGTGAGATCCCATCAGCTGTCGGAAGGCAATGAGGATTTAACCTGCTTTTGGTGGTATTGGTTAAGGGAGCAATGTTATTGAGGAGTGGGGAAAAACTCTCATGTAAGCAAGTAGTGCTAACGGATTTTTTTTGTAAATCTATCTGAACTAATAACAAGTAGATTTAATATTCATCTGAAGGACAGCATCAGTACTGCACCGGAGTGCAGAATAGATTGTGAATTTAAGATTTAAAACGTGTTCTGAAACCACAAACATCTGACTAGAAAGTGCTGGGCAATTGCCCACCTTTGGTGGTGTTATTTAATGGTTACTCTCCTATCTTATGGGTTGCACATAAAAAAAACAGCTGAGAGAGTGTGTTTGACCAGTCCTAGTGCTGATGGCTGCCAGCAAGCAGGCAAAAGACCTTCTGTTTGATGTTTTATCTCTCCCTGCCCTGCCTTAGCTCTGTATCTTCCTATAGCAACACAAATGAGATCAGAGACTCAGACAAGGAGGGATTAATCCCATTAGTAGTTCCTCAGTATTGCTCTGAAGTGGTGCGCATTACAACTATTGGTTTTCCCTGCACTTTCTCTGTACGAGAGAGTAATATTTAAAAAGTACTTAGACAGGTACATGGATAAGAAATGTTTAGAGGGATATGGGCCAAACACAGGCAAATGGGACTAGCAAATGGGAATCTTAGTCGGCATGGACTAGTTGGGCTGAAGGGCCTTTTTCTGTGCTGTTTGACTCTATGACTCAATGACTCTATGCGAGAGATTGTCTGGACTCCCTCACAAACTTCAGGAAATGACATCCTTTTCCTTCGTCCCCTTTTGTGTGATGTTCCTGCCACCATCTCAACCCATCATCATATCCTTCTCTTCTTCCCTGCCTCATGTTTTTACCCAGCTTCCTCTTCAATGTATTAATGTCCTCTGACCCAACTATGGTCTGTGGGAGGAGGCTTAACATTTTCCTTATTATTTCTGTATAGAGAAGTTTTGCCTGAATTCGCTATTGTCTTTATCAGTGATGATCCACCATCTGGAAAAGGAACCAGCATCTTCTTGCTTGCCCTTTCACACCCCTTTTATAATCTATCCCTCAGCCTTCACTTCTCTAGATAAAGCTGCTTAATTCTTGGGTTAGGATGTCAAAGTTGCAGTATGACAATGTTCCTGTTGAGGGTGGGACTGGGAGACAGGGGAGGTAGAAGCTGTCGCTTTAAGCACTATCATGCAATTGTGGGATTTTGACTGCCATTGTCGCTCTGTGTTCTATTAACAAAGACAAAATTGGAATTGTCGTAAATCAGTGAGAGTCCAAAGGGTGTATATGTGGAAAAACTCAAGTGCTTGATGATTAAGAAACAAATAAATATTCTGATAGAATCTTCTGCTGCACCAATGGGCCCTATGTTCATTTGCCACAGAATGCTGCCTCTTGTCATATCTGCATTTCAGCCTTGAGTCCTATTTTTAAGCTGCCTCTGATTTAGCTGGCACAATGAAAAGAAAAAATAGCCTAGAGCATGGGTCAGGTTTTAACTTGCAGTCAAATCTGTCTCGGCTCTTGCTTGAATAACATGAGTGTTTTATTCATTCAAAGTAAATAAGGAGCATAGGAAAAGGCATGATTTATGTCTATACCTAATTTCCCTCAAACCAATAGTCAACCATTGCAAGTAAGAGAGTAAACATGAAGGGCAGATGAGGTAAAGATATGAAATTTCCCCTCCTGAAAGGACATTAGTGAAACAAATAGGTTATTGCAATAATCCAATAGCATCTTTGGCCACAGTTGCTGTTGGTGGATGTTTAATTCAGGAATTCATTCAGTTAACTGAATTTAAATACATCAGCTGCCATGGTGGTATTTGAACTCATATCTACAGATCAGTGTGGGTCCCATCCAGTAACTTCACTACAGCAGCTTCCAATAGGCTTCCCACAGCAATGGAGCTAATCTGCAGGATAAATGGGAAACTGTTCAAGCTACATCCCCTGCACTCCAGAACCAAGGTCATTCCAACCATAGTCACCAAGCTACAGAACGAAGATGTCACTTTCCTGCGCATGTTCAGATACCAAATTCCAAATCATTGGTGACTTGTTCCTAAAGTGTATGAGAGAATGTGTTTTCCACCTGCAAAGTGAGCATCCTTTACCAACCTATCCCTGCTGCCAACATCAGCCTCTGATGATAAAGGTCCCTGACGCGATCCTCGGAAAGGTGCACTACTTCCTATATCTTGGGAACTACCTCAACAAGAGCAGACATCAGTGATAAAATTCACCATCACCTTCAATACACCAGCATAGATTTTGGGCATCTGAAGAAAGTAGTGTTTAAAAGTCAAAACCTAAAACGTGGTTCCATCCTCACGGTGCCTTGGGCAGCAGTGATCCTTATTCTCCTGAGTTCTTCTGAGACTTGGACTACCCACAGCAGAACAGGAACTGCCAATGTTGTCTTGGCAAGATAAGTGAACAAACATTATTGAGGCTTTAGTTCCACTTGGCTCTGAAGGACAGGCCTTGCACTTCACGTGCCCAATACCAGACTCCCGACACAGGTACTCTACTCCAAACTCTATCACAGCAGCAGGTGCGAGGAAATAATTCAAGGATTTTCCCAAACTTGAGGAAGTCTAACATCCTCACTGATTCCTGGGAATCCCTTGCTCATGACATTTCAAAATAGGGAAGGAGAATTCAGGATGATACTGAGAACCTTTGCCAGGAGCAAGAGGAAGTCCAGCCTAAATGGTGAAAGGAATGCACCACCTCCCAAACTACACAGCTGCCTACCTTGTCAAGCACCCACTGCCTACTTGTTACAGAATCTGTGGGTCATCAGCCACAGAACTCAAGTGAACGTAAGTCATCCCTGATCCTCAGAAGATGAAGACAGTACCACACCCTTGAGCACAAGGCTCAGTTTGTTACTGACGCACTGCCTGAAGAATGCAGAACCACTTTAGGTTCAGTGCATGTTCGCTGAGGGAATGGAAAGCTTTTCGGTAAAGCCCTTCTAATTTTAGATCCCTGTCCAATTACTTTCACCCCTGCCACCTTTCCTCTTTCAGCTCTGAGAGTGGCAAGGTTTTTTGATGTCACACAGTGATCCTTCTAGTGGCCTGGCTAAGTACTGTTGTATTCTATCTGTTGAAAACATGTGGTTGATTTTTCTCCATAGGAACCTAACATTGGTGACTTGTACACTTGCCCTAGATTAGGCTTTGTCAGGGCATACCTGCCTTTTATCACACAGACTGCATTGATGATTGTGGCTGTTATTCGCCATCATTTGGCCAATAAACATACCACTCTGGAGTCCCATTGGATTTGGGTTACCATGGGTCCAATGGGTGATATTCAGAGGATTGCATTGTCTTATAAGTCAAGCACATTTGCTACTGATACTGTGAAGGGTAAAGCCACTAGGGAAAATGATTACTGGCTGCTGTATTTATCAGAATTATATGTTAGTGGGATCTGTATTAACAAATGGTAGCTGGTGTCTGTTAATGATGTGTGATGAGACCATATTAACAACACCTTTACCTTACCATGTTCAGACCTATTGAAATAAAATAAACTGTCCTTAGTGCATTTTGCAAAGAAAAACCTTCAATTGTGATGAACTGGGATCAGTAGTGTGTCCACTGTGAATGTTTGGAGTGCATTTCCTTTTTACCCTGTTAACAGCAACTGTTAATATTCTTCATGTTTGTTGAGTTTGAGCTGCCTCTGAGAATATGACAGAGGCTTGCATGATCTTCACCAAGTTGCACATCACCCTGACTTGGAAATATATCACTGTTCCTTCATCGTCCATGGGTTTAAAGACTGGAACTCCCTACTCAATGGCACTGTAGGAGCACTTTCACCAGAAGGACCACAGCAGTTCAGGAAGGTGACTCCCCACCACTTTCTCAAGGATAATTGTATGGGTGGTAAATGTATACTGGCTTTGCTAGTGATGTCCACATTGCAAAAGGATGAATAAAAATCCTTATATATTACATTCTTTCTTAGTGGCGTTTAGAGGAAACTTTTATAAAACAATCTTATTGCCATAATATTGAAGAACAAGATGAACAACGTGAGTGGAATATTATTTCATAGTTGCTTATCTCTCATAAACGCTGTCAAAGCTGTCTTTCTGAGCTCTCTTGTTCGTTCCTTGATGTTCTTTCTGAATGAACTAAAAATACCAGTTTTCTACCAGATAAATTACACCAATTCAACACACAGAATACAAAGTTAATCTTTGAACAAGTTGCCCACAAAAGCTAAAAGATTTGTTGAGGGAACTTACATATACATCAGGGACATCTGAAATCTGCTTGCTTACACTAAACTGACAGAAGCTGCTTCTAATCTGAATGGACTGTCGTGACATTTGTAAGAATTGGACAAAGAGATTTTAACATTTGATTACTTCATGGCAGCATATAATGGCATTTTCAATGCTGTTTGTGTACGTTACATTTTTGATATATTATAATGTGTCAAAACCCATGGTTAGTTATGTGTTTAAAAAGTCACAGTCACAAATCTTCTTTATTAGAATGGCAGCAATCCTCGAATACACAAAGCATCCACTTGACAACTGGCTTTGGCCGAAAGTTAATCTTTGCTTTTGAGAAAGATTAGTGCCTTGAAATCACTCTCAAATGCTTGCTTTTGTACTTACCCCATGTGATGCAATATTAAAATACAACTCCACTGCACAGTGATCACAAGTGTAAAGGAGAAGTAACATGATGTTTCAATGGATGCACAATGACAATGCTGACATCAGGGTTTGACTTCTCATGCTCTTGAGAGTGACCGCTGTTCCTCAGAAGCAGTGTAGATTTATTGAACATGCCTCAGATGCCATTAGCATCAAGCCTCATCTGTGAAGAAAGGTACCCCTTTTGTCACCTGTCAATTCTCCTGAAGGCAAAGAATATATGTAATAACCAATGGCAACTCAGTGTCATACAGAAAACCAGGACTATGTGTAGTTTTGAATTGGGCTGGGGGGTTGGGACATAATCCCCAAAGGTAAGGTAGGCAGTTTGGTACATATTTTCAAGTCACAGATTTTGTTCTAATTTTTATATTCCTATTAAAAATTCCCATGTGTCCACTTGTAATGGAGGTTGCCCATAGATATGTCACACTACAGGTGCATTCTCCCCTCTGCACATGAGTACAGGAATGCCTTCAGTAATGACAGAACTTGCCAGGTTATAAGTACAATTTTCATTATTAATGTGGGTGATGGAATTTCAAGCAGAGAAAGTTGATAGGTAATGCACGCAGTCATGATATTTTAAGTATACAGGTGAGCACTGTGTTACAGCCCCTCAGGTCATGTGAATTTTCCTTTACAGATTTCACAAGTCACTACCCAAAAATTTGAGATATGAAGTAAAATTAAATTTAAAAAGTTGCAACAACAAAAGCTTGTATTTACAAAAGCAGCTTTACAGTAGTTAAACATCACAAGGCAGTTCACAGGGGTATTCTCAAAACTTGACACAGCCACATAACAAAATCTCAGGGCAGATATTCAAAAGCTTCCTCAAGGAGATAGTTTTTACAAGGAATATCTTAAAAAAGAGGTAGAGAAGTAAGGAGGTTAAGAGAGGGAATTTTATAGAACAGAGTCTTGGCATGATGGCACATGGAGGAGTGATTAAAATAAAGGGCTCTCAAAAAGGACAGAACCGGAGAAATGCAGATACCACAGATTTGGGAGTCGGGGAATGCAATGGCAGGGCGGGGGCAAGGCTGTGTGGGGAGGAATGGGTTGTAGTTGTAAACAGGAGTTAGAAATTTAAATGGTTATTTTGGGCAAAATGCATTTTTACCCTAGTAACTAAAGTAAAATTGTACCTTGCATTATCCATTCCCTCAATCTCTCCTGGTTATTACTTGTATCTCTAGTTGAAACTGTGCAAGAATGGGACCCAAGCAATGTTCCTTGCAGGCTGAGTAATTTGCTTGTCAAGCAAGGCAAGTCAGACTCCCTCTAGGGACCTGCTACCGATTAACCAGTCAACTGGAAGGATGGACTACTTACTTATCCAGCATCTTTTGGGCTATTGACCCAATGTTTATTCAGGTCTTAGTGAAGAAGCCAAATAGGATTCCTATTTCAGATTGCTACCTGGTAATTTCTATTGAGAAGTGCCCTTGTGTGAAGATTTGGTGAGGACAAAATTGAACTCTGCTCTGGTGCCCTTAATTATCAGTGAACCTACCATGAGTGGACAGTCGGGTGACTAGACAAAGACTGATAAAGGAACTATCACGTCAGGGAGTCAGTAATGTCAGGAAATGAGCCGAGGAAAAAGGAAATTTAGTGGAAACAGGGCAAAAAAATGTTTTGTAAAGGCCTCTCTGATATGAGCTCCCCGATCACTTGTGCACTCTTTGTTATAGATTGCTATATAGGCGTGAGAAGATAAGAACCTACAGTGATTCTTAACACTTATTGGTTGTTGTTCATTTAATCAGCATTGGATCTTCAGGTTTGCTACCCTATAATTATAACATGTGGTTGATGTGTAAAGAGCTACAGGAAATGATACTTAGATTGAAATAAACTTATTTATTTGAGAAAGGATCCATGCTGTAAGTCAGCATTTGTGTTGAAATCTCCTTAACCTCATTTCTTTCAGACGGGCATTTAGAATTTCCTCTCTAAATCTCTCCAACTCTTCATCTCTCTTCTTTAAACATATCTTTTTGACCATTTTCTGGATCTCTTAGCTTATTATCTTGTGGCTCTGTGTCAAACAGTTTTTGATTGTGCTCCTGTAAATTGCCAAGGGATGCTTTGGCATGTTAAAAGTGCTATATTAGTGCAAGAGAGGGGGAGACATTTAAAAGAATGATACTCTTGTTGCTTTCTGTGACTGGGGCAACATCTGAAATGTAACAAAGTAGCCATAGGCACAGAAAAAAGCAGCAAATTTATGTAATACCTTATGCAATCACACAATGTTGCAAAGATCGAGATAGATTTTTTAAATCACATGTACATCGAAACACACAGTGAAATGCATCATTTTGCATTGTACACGCTTTACCATAAATATTTCAGAAAACTAATTAACCCAGATGTTTTCATAGCCAATCTCAATACTGGAGTTTATAACACAGTCTTGGTTTTCCCAAAAAATACAACTGACTCATAATATAAACAATACAATTGGGACACATCTTCCTCCAAATTCATTATTTCAATAATTTAATAAGTTCTCTTACAATGCATCAAAGGTACATCCAGTGAGGTAACTTCAAAATATGGCACAATTGTAATGTAGAAAATTCAGCAGCCAGTTTACACACAGGAAGGTGCCACTAACAGCAATGTGATAATGTCCAGATAAATTTTTGAGGTAGAAGTAATAAATTTTTGCCAGCACAGCATGTGTAATGAAGGAGTGCCATACTGTTGAGAATGTAGCTTTACTGACAGTGTAGTACACCTTAGTCACAGGATGCTGTCCTGGACAAAATTTATTCCTTAATCAGCCACAAAAATTTATCTGAATCCTTTGCATTCAATTGAGAGCAAGTGAGGCCTCAATTTAATTCATCTAAAAGGTGTTAATTCCAGTAGTGTAGTATTCCTTTTTCACTGGATTTAGGTGAGTATTAGCTTAAAATGTCTTCAGGTCACAAAGTGGGATGTGATTCCACAATGTATTGATTCAGAGGCAAGAGTGCTACCTACAGAACCACAGCTGACCTCTATAAGACCTATAACTGAAGGCAAGATAATCAACATGAAAAAGGCAATTGTGTTGGATTAAATGAAGTTCATATCAGGTGCGAGTCAGATGTTTGCAGGATCTCAGGAAGGAAACTAGCAAAGTAGCTCAATCAGTGGTAAATCTTGCACCAATGCATCAAATAAGATGCACATTTGAGAGCTCTTGCCAATCCTACTAGGCTGCAGAGGAGGAAATTTAATATTGGGTCTTTGGAGTGAGATTTTTGCTATGAAGACGAGTGGTAGCATCAGAGTGAACCAGCATTGTTGAGAATTTAAATGGAAATCCCACAGAAGAAGTCAAAATTGATTGCTTGAAAAAATTCTGTTCCTTGTAAGATATAACTTGCTGTAAATCACTGTAAACCTGGTCCTCAGTCATCATGGAGAGGTTGTGCTTTTTAAGAAAATATCCTGGCAATGGTTTAAAACCTGTAGGAGCACAATATTATGAAGAAATGGCACTTTCTTCTTTGTTTCACCTATATTGACAGTGAGGAAAAGGTGAGCATATCCAATCCAATCACAGTCACACATACTGGCTGATTATTGCAGGAGTCCCCTTCCGTAAACTTTTTACTTTCAGAAAAGGTCACGGGGCCATTTCATCGATATGACCCCATGTCTCCCCCAACATCAGTCACAGAGATCATCTGCTCTTTTATCGCAACAAGGATCCTGGTAACCAGCAAAGGAAATTGCTGTGGAATACTACACAAGGCTCTATTACAGATGAAGTCTTGAGAAACTTTAACACTTATTACAGGAGGTCTTAGTTTATGGGGTTTACCTATAATGAGGTAACTGTGCAAGGTGCTAAGTGACTGTGTTTCCTCTACATTTGTTTCACAATTTGTTTTTGCTCTTTTATAGATTAAACTATATTGTCACATAGCTGACATGCATACTGCAGATACACATACATGTACATGCACACACACAGACACGTGTGCCAATACAACATAAGCACACATATGCATATACACACATAGGCATTTGCACACTGACTTGCATATAAATTATAGATAGACAATCACCTGTAAACGTATAGGAGACACCCATGCACATGCATATACTATACATGCACAGTGTGCACAGGGACTGACGTTTTCTACAGACACACACTCAGACACCTCTTAATAAAACTCTAGTCTATCAATATTTTTAGGAAACATTAGAATTCTGGTTGCTGGTGCACTGTCTCAATACAAGTACAGTTCAATATTTTCCTGGTGGAAATTAAATAAGAAACTTTTTATTTTCAGTCAGAAGTGGCATATACCATTTGTAACTGAGGTTTAAATCCTGGTTTAACTCTTTTATAAAGATCCAGGAGAGGGGAAATAGATTGAGATTTCTTTTAGTAGTCTTCCCAGCCAAATTTCAGTGATTATCTTCTGTTTCGCTGAAGTGTTTCCACTAAAATAAAATAAACTGATACTGTAAGAGAATAAGGCTCGAAGTATTCAGTGTCTTTTGGGAAACAGATTAATGTTTTGGGTACAAGCAGCTCTGTTGTAAAGAGAAACTTGCAACCTAAATTCTTTTCCCTACTGCAGAGATGCTGATACAAAAGCTTTGCACATTTTCTGTTCTTGTTTCCCAGTTCCACAAACTTTCATTTAAGTTAAGATTTCCATTGCTTGACGTATTGAATGTAAGAAATGGTTTAAAAATGGATTGCTTGAGGTGTGGCAAGGCAGGGTGATTGCATGAGAAGAGTCAACATTGGGATAATACTTTCAGGTAATCCTGTTGGCACTGCCCACTGTGACTCTTCTAAGGGATACTATTTCTGTCACTTCCTGCTCTGTGGCATAGCCAGGCCCAGCACCCAGAGGGACCAACATGTTCCTGCAACTGTAAATAGCAGGGGGATCCAAAAATTGTCATGGAGACCTGGTTTGCACAGAATCATAGAGTAAAACAGAGCAGGAACAGGTCCTTCAGCCCAACTCATCCTTGCCAACCAAGATGCCCATCTAAGCTAGTCCCAATTACCCATACTTGGCCCATATCCCTCTTAGCCTTTCCTACCCGTTTACCTGTCTAAGTGTCTTTTAAATATTGTTATTGTACCTGCCTCAACCACGTCCTCTGGCTGCTCATTCCACATACACACCACCCTCTGTGTGAAGAAGTTGCTCCTCAGGTCTGTTTTAAATTTTTCCCCTCTCACTTAAACCTATTCCCTCTAGTTTTTGATTCCGTTTCCCTGGGAAAAAGACTGTGTGCCTTCATCCATGCCCCTCATGATTTTATACACTTCTATAACATCACCCCTCAGTCTCCTATGCTCCAAGGAATAAAAGTCCTAGCCTGCCCGGCCTCTCGCTATAACTCAGGCCCTCAAATCATTGCAACAGTCTTGTCAATATTCTTTCCACACTT
>JARFYF010000058.1:11993440-12009128 GCA_030265395.1 Rhina ancylostomus | reverse complement strand
GGTAGAAAATAAACAATATTCTGGAACTGTGAGATACAAAATACAGAAGTTGCAGGAAATCTGAAATTAGTGTGAATGTTATAGGTTTAAGGTGCTGGGGAGATAGAGGAGATGTCCAGGGAAAGTTTTTTACTCAGAGAGTGGTGATTTGCCTGGAATGGGCTGCCGGAAATGGTGGTGGAGGCGGGTACAATAGGGTCTTTCAAGAGGCTGTTAGATAGGTACATGGAGCTAAGTAAAATAGAGGGCTCTGGGTAAGCATAGTAATTTCTAGGGTAGGGACATGTTCGGCACAGCTTTGTGGGCCGAAGGACTTGAATTGTGTTGTAGTTTTTCTATGTTCTATGTTAAGAGATAGCCATCAGATTAGGCAGCATCTGTGGAGAGGAGACATCTGAGTCAATGTTACAGGTGGCTGACTTTACATTGGAACTGCTGGTTCTGATACAAACTGGAAAGGCTGGTGAGGGGTCATTGCTCTGAAACCTAAGTCCTGTTTCACTCACTACAGATGCTGCCTGACCTGTTGAGTATGTCCATTATTTTCTGTTCCGTTTCGGATTTTCAGCAGCTGCAGATTTTTGTGTTTCAAGAAGCAAATGCTGTTTAATTTTGTGGAATAGTCTTTTATTTATCTCAGCCTCCTGCAATATTCAGTACCCCTCATGGGGAGGCACGTTCTAAAGATGTTTGGAGGTGTAGGGTTGGACAAGGAGACACACAATGAAGTGGAAGTGAAAGAATCTAGAGGGTTAGGAAGAAATTGGACGCAGCAGGTTGAAACCCAGGGGAGGAAACTTAGCATCTGTTTCGGTCCTTTAGTGCAGCCAGCTGAGGCTGTATGAATCCACTTATCCTTTCTACCACTGGCCAAGCCTTTAAGCATGAAGTCTAAATGCTCAGTGTCTATTATTTCAGCAGACAGTAAATTACTCTTGCATTCACGTCAGAGCACCGGTTCGGTTGTCTTTAAAAGGTTGTAATGCAATTGCTATATTTTTGGCTATAGATACAGCACTGAATTATTGATCCACCAAGATGCACAATTTCTGTTTGGGAGCACAGTGTTGTTAGCAGTTTAATTTTGTGCTATGTTTTATTCTCTTTAACTTCTGATCCAAAAGATTCCTTGTTTATCCCTGAAGCCCATTCCTGCTGTAAAACTTTCATTCTCTTAATATATATTTTGCAGCTACAATTGTAGCTAACTCTGTGACTGCTTTCAGCTTTATTAATCAACAAGGTAAAATTAAGAGTGAACAATTTGTTTGCCACTTCCAGGTTTCCTGTCATTCTTTCTCGACCCCCAACCTAACCCCTGGACAAAAGGCTGCATTGGTGTTTTTTTTCTCAGACTTCTGTCAATGTTACATTCTAACCTCACTTGCCTGGAGTAACACTTGTGGTATCCAGCTGGGGCCTTAGCTTCGGATTCTGCATTATTGGCTTAGATGAACTAAATAAGGCCAATTTGTTGATGACTCAAAGACAGATAAGAAAGTAGGTTGTGAGGAGGACTATAGAGTCTGCAAAGGGACAAAGATGGGCTAAAGATTGGCAGATGGAGATTAATGTAGGGAAATGTGACGTTATCTACTTTGATAGGAAGAATAGAAAAGCTTAATATTGGAGAGAGACTACAGAATGTTGTGGTACAGAGAGATCCGCTTGCCCTCCAACGTGAAACACAGAAAGTCAGTATACAGGCAGAGCAAGTAATTAGGAAAGCAAGTGGCCTTTATTGCAAAGGGAATGGAATATCAAAGTAAGGAAGATCACACCTGTAGTGCAGTTTTGGTGGTCGTGTTGAAGGAGGGAGATGTTTACATTGGAGGCAGTTCACTCAGTTGAGTCCTGGGCTGAGAAACGGGGCACTGCTTGTCTTCACACCTCGGTTCCCTCTATTTCTCACTTCCTAATCATGCACTGTGATCTCTTGCCATTTAAATTCAACATTCCCCTCTCAATCCAATTTCAGTCTACACCAACTCACTGCTTGAGGAGCAGCCCTTCACCATTTTAACAGGCACTCACAATCTTCTGGAATCAACACTGAATTCTATTTTGGATCATAAGTATTGCTGGTAATTAATCTGTTGCTGCTGTTGAGCCTGCCTTATTTTTTATAATAAAAACAGAAAATGCTGGAAACACTCAACAGGTCAGGCAGTGTCTGTGGAAGGAGAGGTAGTTAACATTTCACGTCCAATTCTCTTTGTCAGGACTGATCCTCATCTTTTGTTTCTTCTCTATTCCACATCCCTGTTCTTTCCACCACCTCTCCAAGCCAGTTGTCACTTAATCTTTCCTGCCAATCACAGACATTTTGTCCTTTCCTTCCCTCCATCTTTCCCTGGCACTTGTTTAAGACATGTTCAATGACTGGTTTTCCCCAGCTGTGGGAAAAGGTCATTGACCTGAAGGGTTAAATCCGCTTCTCTGTCCCCAGATGCTTTCTGATCTGTGGAGTGTCTTCAGTTTATATTTAGTGCATCAACTCTTTCTGACTCCAGCAGTTAATGTACTCAGCATATGTCTGCATGAGGCAAAAGCCACTTGCTTCATGCAGTGTGACTGCCCTCTGATATTAATGTTGTCATTATCACTGCAATAAAACAAAATCTTGAGAGCACATCAAAGTGTATGCACTTGAATTTTGGCAAAATGCCAGTATTTCAAAGTTGGATTGTGTCTTCTGAAAGCTCTTTGAGCAGTGTAACACTCTGGTTGGTATATTTGTAGTTATAGGTCTGTTGATAATGAGCAATTTGAGGTGATAAACTAAAAGTGGACGGGTTGGAGATCAATGCAATAAATGAGCAACTGATGCAGTTTTATATGATTAACTGAATCAATGCAAGAGATTGAATTTATACAGAAATATAAATAAATGCTCTATGTTAACCTTTCTGATGAAGTGCCTAATAATCAGACATTGATTACCGTGCCTTTCAAAATTATCTCAGATTCCCAGTATTTGTTTTTATCTGATGGATAATATTTGTTGCATTTATATGATTTCTTTGATTGCTAAGACTTTATATAATTCCACCTCGCTCTTTAACACTTGTTCAATAAAAGCACATTAAATCCTCAATCAATTTCTGACAGTCACTCTGGTAATTCTGTTAAGCGCTTATAGTTTTTGGTTAATTTTAGAGTGAATGGAAAAATGTTGAGAAATGATATAAACTAATCATCTGACTCAATAAAATAAGCTAACCTTGTGGTGGAAAAGTTGGTCATCTGCCTTAATTTTGGTCTTCTGGCACAGAATAGTGAGGGGGAAACTGACAGTCATAGTGTGATATGCCAGAGCAGTAGATGTAAAAGTAATATGCAAAACAGAACAAATTTAGAGTTGTAACTACTAATGAAAGCTGATGTTCCTTATTTGAATGCACATAGCATTTGCAACAAGGTAGATGAGTTGATAACACAGCTCGTGAATATGATGTAATAACCATTACAGAAACATGGTTGCAGAGTGATCAGGACTGGGTGCTTAATATTCCAGGTTATACACTGTTCCAAAAGAACAGGCCAAAGGGAAAAAGAGATGGGGTGGCCTTGTTAATCAAGGACGTTACCAGAGCAGTGCTGAGTCTTGATATAAAGGCAGTGTGTGATGTGGAATCAGTTTGAGCTGAAATTATAAATAGTAGGGGAAGGAAGACACGAATGGGAGTAGTCTATAGACTCCCAAAACGTGACCTTTCAATGAGTTGGAGCATAAATGGGGAAGCATCAAGGGCATTTTTGAAGGGAACTGCAGTTATTATGGGAGATTTTAATTTAAATATAGATTGGACAAACCAAACTGACCAGGACATCGTAGAAGAAGAACTTGTACATTGCATCAGGGATTGCATTTTAGAGCAGTACATTGCAGAGCCTACCTGGAAATAGGCTACTTTGTATTTGGTCTTATATAATGAGGAAGGATTAATAAGCATCTTGTGGTTAAAGGTTCCCTCGGGGGTAGTGACTACAATATGATGGAGTTCCAAACACAGTTTGAGGATGAACACCTTAGGTCCATAATCTGCATCTTCAATTTAAATAAGGGCAATTATAATGGTATGAGGGAGGAGTTGTCTCAGGTGGACATGGTAAACAAGTGAAGAGACAGGTCAGTAGAGGAATAGTGGCCGATGTTCAAACAACTGCTCTATAATGTTCAGCAAGAGTTGATCCCAATCAAAAAGAAAGATTACATGAGAGAGGGAAAATCTGTGGTTAACAAAGGAGGTAAAGGATGATGCTAAATTGGAAAGTAGGGTAGATCAAGTGGCAAGGGCTGGTGATGGGCCAGGTGACTTAGAGGTTTTTAGGATCCAGCAGCAGAAGACTAAAAAGCACATAGAAGGGAGAAAATAGATTTTGAGGGAAAAGTTGTATATAGTATAAAAACAATAAAAGTTTCTCTGGATATATGAATAGGAGGAGGATGGGTAAGGTAAATGTGGGGTGTCTAGTGAATGAGGCCAGTAAACTAATAACTGCAAATGGCAGGTACGTTGAATAAATTTTTTGCATCCGTCTTCACTGTGGAAGGCATTGGTAATATCACTAAGGTTTCAGACAGGATGATTTCAAATAACGTGGTGGAAGTTAGAAAAATCCCAAATATAAGGAACAAAATATTGGAGAAACACAACAGGCTAAAGGTGGAGAAGTCACCAGGATCCGATAGACTGCACACTAGGGTTTTAAAGGAAGTGGCTGCTGACATAGTGGACCCATTGGTTGAAACTTTCCATAACTTGTTAAAATCCAGGAGGGTAGCAGTAGAATGGGAAACAACCAATGTGACTCCCTTGTTCAAAAAGGGAAGTCAGAATCTGGGTAGCTATAGACCAGTTAGTTTATTGGCAAGATGCAAGAGTCAATAATCAAAGACTAAATAGCTAGTCATTTATGAAAGCTGAATATAATCAAATTTTGTGAACTTAATTTTATGAGAGGTAAATTTGATTAAATTCTTTGGGGGATATAACAGAGACAGTTGATGCGGGGGAGGGGATGCCTGTAGATGTAGTGTATTTAGATTTCCAAAATGCATTTGACAAGGTGCCACATGGGTGGCTGGTGCATAAGTTAAAGCTGATGTACTGGAGGGAGGGTGTTAGAATGGATTGAAAACTGGCTGTCTCATTGAAAACAGAGAGTTGGAATAAATGGGCCCTTTTCAGACTGGAAGGAGATAACTAGTGGAGTACTGCAGGGATCAGTTTTTGGTCCACAATTGTTTGCTATCTAGATTAATGGCCTGGAGGAAAGAAGAACATGTAAGGTTTCCAGACTTGCCTATGATGCAAAACTAGATGGAAGGGCATGTTGTGATGAGGATATTGTGATTCTGCAATGGGATAGATATAGTGAGTGCGCAAAAGATTGGCAAATGGAGTTTAATGTGAGGGCGTGTGAGGTTATGCACTTGTAAGAGAAATCAAAAAGCAGATTATTATCTAAATGGAGGGAGACTGGGTGAGTGAGGTATACAGGGATCTAGGTGTTCTATGCATGAATTACAAAAGGTAGCAGGCAGGTCCAACAAGCCATTAAGAATGAAAATTGCATTTTGCCCTTCACTGTAAAGGGGTTGGAGTTAAAAATAGGGAGGTTTTGTTGCACATGTACAGGGCAGTGGTGAGGCTTCACCTGGAATTCTGCATTCCTGAAAAAAAATAGTAACATTGGAAGCAATACAAAGGAGATTCTCCAGGCTAATTCCTGGGATGAGAGGGTTGTCCTACCATGGAGGGTTAAACAATTTGGGCATGTATTTCTTGGAGTTTAGAAGAATAAGGGGTGACTTTTCAAACATAAAAGATCGTAAGGGGGCTTGGCAGGGTAGATCTTGGGATGTTTTCACTAGTGGAAGAGTCTTGAACAAGGAGACATAACTCCAAGATAAGAGGCCAGTGACTTAAAACTGAGGTACACAGTAATTTCTTCTTGCAGAGGTGGTGAATCTTTGGAATTCTCAGCCCTGGTGGTGGAGGAAGCCTGATAATTAGAAGAATTTAAAGTGGAGGAAGATAAATATTTGATATATTGTGAACCAGAACGTTATAGAGAACTGTCACAGAAGTGGAGTTGAGACCAGCATCGATCAGCTGTATTTTCATGTGTTTATTATGATTAATATCTACTTGTGGATAGTGTGACATTTTTATTTGATAACATCACTATGTAATCCATGTCTTGTGGTATCAAAGTGTAATATAGATGTTGTTCATTATGATATTTTATAGACTGTGTATTTACCTGAAGATGATTTTCTTAAGCAGCACACTTATTTATTGGTCCCTGCAGAAAATGTCTTTCTTTAACAAATCTTGTGAAGGGAGCAGTAACTATTTTTATGACTTAGCGTAGTTTCAATATGGAATATCAATTATTAGCTATTTTCAACATATCACTTTTTTTAAAGAAAATCAATCTGTTCCAGAAACAAAGTGTTCCACATAATAACCTCGCCAATTTGCAAGGACAATTCAGCATGCACTAGGATAATGGATTGTAATAATATGAGGATGGGAAAATGCTCCTTCTCCCCAGGGAGGGGTGAGAAAATGTGTACACGGCATTCATTTGAGACAGAGAAAAAATGTCTCAGAGTATCTTAGTAAGGGGGTTAATAAAAGTCTTTTACTAGGAATCACAAATCTTTGCTGTCTAAAATGCCACCGGGAGATACTATAATGAGATTCACATGTCTCAGCCCTGTATATCCGGCTGCTTTCCTTCTTTAACAAAGTGTCTGAGTAATTCTGGTGTGGTCGTGCTTTGTTAGAATGTGATTGGTTATTTCGGTTGGATATAAACATAAGTGTCTGCAAATTTGCATCACATTTAAAGGTAATCAATCAATGAAACTCTGAGACTAAAATATCAAAGCCATGTCCACAGCATTTGACTTTGGACAAACTTGTTCAACTTAATTGACCACTGTGTGAACTTGTTCAGTATTCTCATTGCTGCAATTAAACCTTGTAGCCTACGAAAGACATGTATTTCAGTACAAGATTAATAGATTGTGTTCTGAAAGCTAAAATATGGCCTATCAAAGCAATGCATTCTCTGACTTAGCTTACTGTGATTAGTATTAAAGAAAATTTGCTAATAAAAGAAGAAATTATTATGTCGTGCACACATTCCTGTCACATTTAATAATACATGTATCCTAGGCATCTTTCTTATGCATGAGTGGCTCAAATGCAATTTTCTTCATGCATTTTTTAAAAGTGACACAAGTTACTTATGATTCATTAATGTGTAATTTCATTGTGAAGTTTGTCCACAGAAATACAAAGCAAAACAATAGTCTGCTATTAAGAATTGATTTAACATGGAATAGATCGATATTTCTCACTTTACTCCTTAGCACACATCAGGAAATGTGTTTCAGCATTTTTCATCAGGATTTTCATTTACTCTTTTCTCCTCCATAAATCTCCCCCTAAGTCAACAGTGGTGCAATGTGCAAAACTCATCTCAATGGTCGTAAAACTTAACAACCGAGATGAAAAATTGGACTAATTTGCCCCTCTTCTTATGCACTCTTGCTGATTTTATACTGTCAACATCATATATATTTCTTCCACAACATATAGCAATAATAGTGTTAAGCTGGATAGTGCAGGAAAATGTCTAAGTGTACATCACAAGATGTCTCACTCCAGCATGTTCTGGCCCATTGTATGGGGCAAGTTTTGTTACGCAGAGAGTGGTGGGTTCTGGAGTGCTGGGGTGGTAATGGAGACAAATACAACAAAGGCATTTAAGAGGCTCTTAGATAGGCACTTGAATGTGCAAAGAATGGAGAGATATGTACATTCTTTAGGCAGAAGGGATTAGTTTAATTAGGTCGGCACAACATCATGGATCGAAGGGCCTGTTCCTGTGCTGTGCTGTTCAATATTCCATGTAAGCGTTATGCAGGTCTTTAGTAAGATTGCACTTGGAGGATTGTATGCAGTTTTGATCCTTGCACTTGAGGAAGGATGTGGTGTATTTGGACTGTCAGGAGATTTTTTGATAAATTCCAGCGCAGGAGATTGGTCAAGAAGGTTAGAGTATACAGAGTTGGTTGTAATCATAGAGTCATAGAGCAATACAGCACAGGAGCAGGCACTTTAGCACATCTTGTCCATGCTGACCAAGATGTCCATCTAAGCTAGTCCAATTTGCCTGTATTTGGCCCATATTCCACCAAACCTTTTCTATCCACATACCTGTCCAAGTGTCTTTTAAATATTGTTATTGTATCTGCCTCAACTACTTTCGGCAGTAAATGAGTGAGATCACTAGACCAGTCCAGAGTGCAGGTAAGAGCCAATCACTCTTACAAAGAAGGTAGAAGTTGACCTTCTGACTGAGGTAATGAGTGCCACACACTGAACCAAATGTACTCCCAGCGTTAACTGTCACAGAGCAATCAGACATGTAATGTAATGACAAGGATTGAGAACTGGTTATCAGGCAGAAAAAAAAAGTGGGGAAACTAGAGAAGTTGCTGAGACGAAATGCTCAGGTCTTTCTCAAGCTGGCAGGCTGTAACGAGGGGGGGTACTTGGACCCTGGCAATTCACTATCTATGGCAACAATTTGCCTGGGGGGATCAGATGACATGTTTCTAAGTTTGCTGATAATACAAACTAGGTGGGATTGTTTGTATAGAGGAGGATGCAAAGAAACTTCAAGGGAATATCAACAAGATGGGGGAATGTGGTTGCTTTTCTGGGAGCCAGTATGGATCCAATGAGCTGAATGGCCTCTTCTGTGTCATAATGAGTAATTTAGGCTGAGTGAGTGGGCAAGAACATGACAGATGCCATACAATGTGGAATAATGTGAAATTATTCTCCATGATGCACAGAACAGCAAGACAGAGTATTTTTTAATGTGGTGGTAGGTTAGATACTGTTGATGCTCAAAGGGACCTGGGTGTTATTGTACCACACTGAACGCCAACTCGCAGGTAGATTAAATTATTAGGAAGGCAAATGGTCAGTTACAAGAGGAGTAAATATGTCTCACTGCAATCATATAGTCCCTAGGTGAGACCAGCTAGGTCTTAAAAAGGATGTACCTGCCATGGCTGGAGTGCAGCCAAGATTCATTAGACTTGTACCAGGAGAGATTGAGCAGACTTGGCCTGTATTCCCAAGTATTCAGAAGAATGGGAGGAGGTCTCATTGAAGCATAAGGCTGGATGTAGGAAGGATGGTTCCTGTGGCTGAGAAGTCAAGAACTAGCGAGCACTGTTTGAGGTTCAGGGAAAAGCCATTTACAACTGAGATGAGAAGGGATTTCTTCATACAGAGGCTGTGACTCTTTGGATTTTTCAACCTCAGTGAGCTGTGGATGCCTGGTTCAAGACTGCCAGCAATAGATATTTGGATTAATATGGGTTTAGTGGATATGATGAAAAGTCGGGAAAGTTGAACTAGAGACACAGGATGATATTGAATGATGGAGAGGCTCAAAGTGCCTTGTGAGCTACTGCTGTTCCTTCTTTATACATTACAATGTTCATAGGTCATTCTGTGGAATAAAAACTCTCAATATAAACAGTGTACAAAGGAGGTCCATGCATAAGAAAATATGTGTTCGAGGAAAATATACACATATATGTAAACTTATAATTTCCTTTTACTTATAAGAGGAACTGTGAATGACAGAATGGGTTTATAAGGTTGGGTTCCACATGAAGATTGTTAATTCACTCGGGTACATCTATGATGTTGGATTTGTCCCTCTTGGTCCAGTAGCACGGGAAGTGAATAAAGACTGTTCATGGTACCACCTCTGACTACATAGCTGAAGATCACTGTTGACTAAGCAATATTGTTATCCTGGTGTATTAACATAATGCTCTTTCTCCAAACTTTGGAAATTACTGACTACCTATTTCTGTAAGCTTGGAGTAATTTAAAAAAAGCACAGTTTCCAATTAAGTGAGTTGCTTCATGGCAGTCCATTTATTTCCAGTTCACCTTCCTCTGAAGAAAGCAATAACAGAAAAAGAAGAATCGTGCTTCACTTTTTTTCTTTATGTGCACTGGTGAACTGATGACTGAAGCAGAACAATAATAACATTCCCCTTCCTGCTCCAGTTGGTACATGGCTCCCTGTAGGCAAAGAGCCAAGTTTCAGCGATTGCTTCATGTCCAAATGGTGTATTCATGGGTATTGGGTATCGTAGATAATATTTGACTTGCTGTAGAAAGTTGATAGGTACTTTGCCAAATCAAACTTTGAATCATGATTATTTTTAATCAATTCAGTGATCCATAATTGCACCTATATTTTACAAAGGAATTGTACTGCAGAAACTACAGTCTAAGCAGTCTACATTTATATTGCCATAATTATTAATCGGTTAAAGCAATGGGTGGATTAATTCATGACAACAGTCAGGATATTTATTCACAGTTGTGGTACCTAAAGAAAGGACATCACACTGTATCTGTCTGATTGCTCTTGAAGTCAAGAGCTGAGAACTTTATATTTCAGTATGGATTATTGACTGTTGACTCCATACCTCATTGCATTGAGCTGTTGCAGGGTTTCTCTTTCAAGGAAGTTTGTAAGATACTGGAGTTTAGAAATTAATCCTAGGTTCAGAGTATCGCACTCTAGCACCAAAATTGATTTCATTGAAGTCAGTGGACTAAATTACATGGCACAACATTCTACTTATACACACATCCAGCTTGATGGAAGAATCAGTCCAGCATGTTTCAGCGAGCTCTGAGTCATTCACATTCACTGCGGCCCTATATACTTCTGCTAGTTGGCAAGGCCTGTGCACAGTCCTTTAACCAAAAGCCGGGGCAGGGAAATCGCAACATCACTGCACTTAAAATCACCCTGCTTTTGTTTAAAAAGCACTGTGGGGTACATGTGCAATGGGGTGTAGTCTCTGAACAGGTGGGTATTGAGGAAAACTTATGGTATCTCAACGGTTGTCCAGGTTGCTAATGAATTTGAAATGTTAGACAAAAACTGTTAACGTGTTACCACTGAACTTATGCTGGTTTAACCTTAAACTTGTTTTATCTTTAAATTTTCCCAGTTCCAGCGAAGGGTTATTTCTGTTTCTCTCTCCATAGATGGCACCTGCTGGTCATTTCCAGCATTCTCTGTTTTTATATTAGATTTTCAGCATTTGTAGACTTTTGCTTTTGCATTAAATACACTCTACCTGCACTTGTTTGATTGCCAAACTTAAAAGCATTAAACCACAGAGAGACCACTTAACCCACAAGCCTGGTCTGAGATTAACTTGGGTGACTCGTACCTCTTCCATTCTCCCTCCTTGGTTCATTGTCTTTTATATAATTGTTTAACAATATTATTTTGTTCTGTCTTAAAAGTTTCAATGAACCCAGCCTCTACACTGAGATGCCCAGATTTCCATTATGCTTTGCATGGAAAAAGTACTTCCTTATGAGTAGGACCTTATACCCCCATCCACCAATTCCCCCCCTCACTTAAAAGGGAAGAAGTTTTTATTCTCTTCTGAATTCAATTGTAAACCTCAATTAGAGCTTTTCTCAACATTCAAAAACAAGGGAATGCAGTTGACCCTCATATTTTTTGAGATCTTTCTCTCTCTTTCACTTGCAACTTTCACATATTAAAATTTCTTGTAGAACAATCTGTTCCACTGAATTACCACAGGCTGTGAGAGAGCCACTGCTTGTTATGATCACAGAGGCAGAAGTTTTATTTTCAAGCTGTCTTGTATATTTAATCTGTTTTTCTCTGAATTTATATTTCACCTTTAATGGAGCTGGCAGAGGATTTCTGAATCTGAACCCATACCTTGTATTAATGTGTGTTTGAGACTATATGAATCCATTTTCTCTTTATTAATTCTGCACACTGTATTTGTTGACACTCAGTATTATTTTATGGAGAAACAAAGTAAACCCAATCCATTTATAGACCGTTGCCTGTTTATTAATTTAGAGTTTAAATGGCAAAGCCACAGCTTACTGAGAGGTTCTTAAGCAAATAGTCACCAAACCAAACAACAGTTGCACTGGGTTGGATCTGTACACTTAATTTAGAGGGATATTTTTTTCAACGTGGAATATTCAAGTGCCACTTGAATTTAAGTGGAGCCATTCTTTTGTGCATGTCAATCCTCTCTTTATTCTCTGTTTTTTAAGCTATAAATTGCTGGTTAGATGTACCCAAGGCATATGCATTTTGCAAGGATTTGGTTCTCCAGGGACTTCCACCAACAGAGTAAATTGGACATAAGTGTGTGTTAATCCATAAAACAGCATCATCTCATTATCAAGGGAGTCGGTTAAAATCAGCGACTTGAAGCAGCCTCAAAGCAAGCATTTTATAAAACATGATACACGGGAGTACAGAAGGACTGAGTGGCAGGAATTCATCTACTTATAGCAGGATTGAATGGTGATTTAGATGACAGCGGGTCACTATTCTAAGAGAGGAAAGCAATGCTGTGTTAATGGATGTCCGGTTAATTTGTGTTTAACCATCATTGTCTCCTGTCTGTCTGGATCTCGTTCAACCCAGTTTGTACAAGTTGCATTTGGCCACTTCCAGACAAAGAACAATTGAATAATTGAACATTTTCCTGTGGTTGTGCCAAGAGGAAGCCAGCTAGAAGGGAACAAAAATTTAAACAGGGATATTATTAAGTTTCCAAATTTTTTCAGCATCTAAAAATGTAGGTTGCCTTCCTAATTTATCTTGATCGATAAAATATTTTTTTATATTGTGATTTGGCCAACATTGCAGGTTGCAGTTTTTAATCCTCCTTGTCCAGCCCATCAGTACCAATCTTAACATAATTAATTTGGTGAAATGACACAGGGTCCAGTTGAACACCTCTTTCACCACACACCTGATTTAATGCCTTATTGGCATTAGCTGTAAAACTGATGCCAGTCTACTGAATTGGAGATTAATCTGTAGATTCTGGCATTTAAATAGTTAAATTTTGCTGGGTTTGGGATTCAGTTATCCAAATCTGTCAGCCTCTTGCATAGTTGAAGTTGAGTTAATGTCACTAAATGGAAGAAGGTAGATATAAACCATGCTACATAAAGTTAACTGTTTTTGGTATAAACCATTAAAATGTAGCAACACTAAAGAAAACAAATTAACTTTTCTGTTGTAGCCTCCTTATTTCAAAGGTAATATTGTTATTAGATTAAAAACTATCTAGAAGCATTGCAGACATAAGAACAGCTACCAAACTTACACTATTCATCTGTGGTTACTCACCCTAGAACACAATGAAATCCTTGTAAAGTGATCTGCTGGTGATAATCTTTCACTTGTTCTTTTCTTCCACTGGTATACTCTGAAAGGATGTTGGTGAACTCTGTTCTTCAAATACAGAAAGCAAACCCTAACCTTAAATATTGCATGCATGGCTTACATAACTCTTTGATGTTTCTGAATGTTCTTCAACTGACATCCGGTGGATCGACATGTGGGAGCTCTGCGTTCCTTTGGTATAATCCATGACCCTATAAGAACTTGGACAAGTAAGTTTGGGACAAATTCATGACTTGAAAACTCGAAGTCCCCTATGTCCTTTGCATCCTTCACTGTAAGCCTCATCATCTTTACTCAATGGAGGTCATAGAATCATAGAACAGTACAGCACAAAAACGGGTCCTTTTGGCCCACCTTGTTCATGCTGACTATCCAGAGGCACAAGATGCCTATCTATACTATTCCAATATGCCCACAATAGACCTGTATCCCTCTATGCCTTTCCTATCGAAGTACCTATCCAAAATCCTTTTAAATATTTTTATTGGATCTGCCTCTACGACCTCCGCTGGCACCTTGTTCCAGAAAACCACCATCTTTTGCATGAAAAGCTTACATCCTCTTACCTTAAAGATGTACTGTCTAGTTCTAGACTCCCCTGCCCTTGGAAAAAGACTCCAATTATCTATCTTATCTATGCCCTTCATAATTTTATAAACCTCTATAAGATCACCCCTCAGCTTCTTACATTCTATTGAGAATACACCCAGCCTATCCAATCTCTCCACATAACTGCAGCCCTCCATTCCAGATAACATTCTGGTTAATCTCTTTTGCATTCTCTCTATTGCTACCATGTTCTTCCGGTAGTGTGGCAACTGGAACTGTACACAATAGTCCAAGTGTGGTCTAACCAATGTTTTGTGTAGCTGCAACATAATGTCTCAGCCTATGAAGGCAAGCATACCAAATGCCTTCTTCACTACCCGATCCACCATTTGCACAGAGCTATCGATTTGTAACCCATGGTCTCTGTACATCAACTCTTCTTAGGTCCCTGCTACCTACTCTATATGCCCCACCAAAATTTGACCACACTTGCCAGATTACATTCTATCTGCCAAAGCTCTGACCAACTTTTCAGCTAATCTATGTCCTAGAACATAGTGCAGCTGAAGAATACACCCTTCAGTTGACAATGTCTGTGCCGAACATGATACCAATTTAAACTAATCCCATCTGCCTATACATGGTCTTCATCCAACCATGTCCTACCTGTTCATGTGCCTGTCCAAGTGCTGCTTAAACATTGTTATCATGTCTGCTTCCACCACTTCCCTTGGCAGTGTGTTCCAGGCACCAACCACTATGTGTAAAAAAAAAACCTTGCCTCATAAACCTCCTTTAACCTTCTCTCACCTTAAAGCTATGCTCTCTAGTATTTGACATTTCCACCCTGGAAAAAAGACTGTCTACTATATCTATGCCTCTCATAATTTTATATACTTCTTTCAGGTTTTCCCTCATCCTCTGACCCTCCAAAGAAAATAGTCCAAGTTTGTCCAACCTCTCCTTATGGTTAAACTTCCTGGTGAACCTTTTCTGCATCCTCTCCAAAACTTCCACATCCTTCCTGTAAGCAGTGACCAGAACTGCACACAATACTCCAAATATGTCATAACCAAAGTTTTATACAGCTGCCTCATGACCTCCCGACTTTTATACCCAACACTTCGACCTATGAGGGGAAGTATGCCTTCATTACCACCCTATCTACTTGTGTTGCCACTTTTAAGGAGCAATGGACTTGCTGTTGGTGTGCCTTCTTCATGATTGCATCAATGTGTTGGGCCCAGATCAATCATCTGATATGTTGACACCCAGGAACTTGAAGCTGCTCACCCTTTCCACTGCTGACCCTTCAGCGAAGGCTGATGTGCATTCTCCCGACTTCCCTTTCCTGAAGTCCGCAATCAATTCCTTGGTCTTGCTGACATTGAGTGTGAAGTTGTTGTTAAGACACCACTCAGCCTGCCGATCTAGCTGGCTAGAGGAAGTGGCAGGCCTGTTGAATTGCCTATCCCTTCCAAACCATGAGGGGTACACAGACAACTTGCCTGTCAAATTTAAATGTGGCTGAATGATCCAAACTGGAGTGAGTAGCATCATGGGGCAAGAGCTGCAGTTCCCCACTCCCCTGTGTGTTTGAAACTATAATGGCTGAATTGTAAGCAGAATCAGGGCTTTCAAAATGGAATGGGACAGGTACATGAGGGGAAATAGTTTGCAATGCTGGGGAAAGAGGACAGGATCTGTCACAATGTTGATCTGGAGCAAACTCACAGAGAACCCAAATGCAGCACACCGATACAAGACTGGAGTCAGGATACTTCCTCAGGACAAACAC
>JARFYF010000058.1:11962400-11972887 GCA_030265395.1 Rhina ancylostomus | reverse complement strand
AAACACTAAACATGTTAAAAAGCTAATTAAAACAGTCAAATCCAACACCAGTTAGGCTGAGCCCTCGCTTACAAACATGGCAGAAGTCCTAGCCACTCTGCCAGTATCTCCAACACACAGAACTGAGAAAAGAATCCCTATAATTGTTCAACTGTTGATTTTCACATTGAGCCATAGAATCGTACAGCACAGAAGCAGGCCCTTCAGCCCCCCATGTCCACACTGAGCTCTCTGCCCATCTACACTAATCGCATTTGCCCTGCATTAATCCATATTCTCCTATGCCTTCGTACAAGATGCTGCAGGAACTCAGTGGGTCAGGCAGCATCTATGGAGGGAAATGGACAGTTGACATTATGGATAAACCTCTTCTGCACTTTCTCCATAACCTCCACATCCTTCAGAGGAAAATTCAGAGGCGGAAACTAAAGTGTTTGTTTGATTGTTTACTTTTCTTCTCTTAATGTCAACTGCTGCAATTCAGTTGCTAGGGCCCCTGTCTCTGAGCCAGATGATTTTGGGCTCCAGCTTGTCTCCAATGACTAGAGCATAAACTAGAGCAACGTCTAGAGCATAAACGTCTAGGTGACAAAGGGACTGCTCCAGTGTTACAGGTGCTGCCTTTCAGATGAGAGGTTTAACTGAGGGGCCAGCTTATTATCTGAGATGAAGGTAAAATCCCATGGCACTATGTCACAGAAGAGTAGGGGACTTATTTGTAGGACGGTAGCCAATGTTTATCTAACTGACAAGACTTAAATTAGATCTGAACTTTCCGAAATCATACTGCTATTTGAGGGAGCATGCTGTGTGCAAAGTGGCTGACATATTTCTTAATGGACTACAGTAACCACATTTCAGAAGTATTTAATGGCCTGTAAAATGTTTTGGAATGCCATAAAAACTGTTATATAAATGTGAGTCTCTAATTAGTATATTTGTAATTACCTTAAACTTATTCCTTTATTATAATTGCCAATAATGGAAACAGTATCACTGTTTAGTTTGTCATTACCCATTAAAAATTTAGAAAACTTTTTCAGTCAACTCTTTGCTCCTTCCTTATTCCTATGAAAAGAACTGCAGCCTTTCAAATCACTTCTCATACTGTAGTCTTGCACCCCAGGCCACATCTGCATGAATTTGTGCCCCACCCTTCCATTCCTGCTGTTGCTAATTTCCGAAAAGCCCACACATGGCTGGAGCAACAGTCCAACTAATGCATTGTACAAGTGCAATTTAACCTCTTTAGTTTTGTAATTTGTGTTTCAAGATAAAATAAATCAAATATTCACCATTTTTATTACCTTATTTAATCAGCTAATCATTTAGTAATCTCTGTACCTGCTCTTTACTGTATTTGAATGATACCATTACTGTTATATTTCCATTGATTAATCTTTCTTTTAACTTCTAAATGGAACCATTTCTTGTTACTTTTTTCGGAAATATCAGGCAATTTGCTTGACATTCCTTCACTATTGTTAGGAGGTGCATTAATGTGTTTAAAACTTGGATATTGGAGTATGTAGGAACTGAGTTTTGTGCAGTAGCTTTCATGACCAAAATGAAGTACAACAAATGAAGTACCAAGATTGCTGTAACAAGGCAGCCATTTTACAAGCAGTGAGCTCCCATTGCTGACTATGTAAGCATGGAAAATAAACCGTATGGTTGTCAATGTGGGGATAAATTTTAGAGAGAACTGCACCACTCATCTTCAAAATGTGACATGGGATCTGAGAGTGGTGTCAGTTTAAAGTCTCATCTGAAAAAAACATAACAACAGAGAGAAGAATGTCCCACAAATGCCTTTCGCCGTATCCCCTAGTCATTTTTAGTCTTTCTAAAATCAGTGCAGGGCTATCCCTCCCCTTGTGTACCTAAAATACTGTCATGTGTTATCCACTAAAGAAAAGTGCCTCATTGGTTGTTTAGCATCAGAAAGGTGTGGAAGGAAAAGTGAAGGTGGAGCTGGGAGGATGTAGGATTGTGAAACATGCATAGTGTTGATGTCAGGGTTCAATTATTGGCTTTATCTCTAAATCTTCCCAGCATTCGGGATGTGGTCCATAGCTTTTAACAGTGTGCAGAGCATGTTGCTGGCCTAAGTGGGAAGTCTGCAGAATGAAGAAAATTGCAAGGTGATCAGTTACCTCAGGAAGCTCCATCCAAATCTCATCACCTGAACTATGTATACTTGTTTTCTTTTTCATTCTGGTCTAAGCCAGTGCTGCATTCGGAGGTTAGAAGCAATGTAAACCACTCCAAAACAGGACAGGAGATTATGAGTGCCTTTAACAAGCCCTCATTATTGGTTTTAAACATGTTTCATGTATGTCACATGTTATACAAAGGCACATGCTGGTGGATTCCTGCAATTACTGCTTTCTAAAAGCTGAACCTTTCGATTATATTACCTTAAAACTAAATATGGCATCAGATTTCTTCAAAGGACCACAAGTTTTGACTTTATAAATCTGATGAGTACTGGTATAAAGTTGTATCTAAATATGTCAGTGCACACTTAAAATCTCAGTTTGTCAATGCCTGGAACAGATCTTTTTAACCACATTTAGAAGCAGGTATCTCTAGAGGTTATCCAGTAGGCAGCACTGATGTCAGGTCCACAGTGAAGCAAGTTAGTTAACTGAATATTCAGTTCATTATGCAACCAAGCCACAGGATTCAGAAACTCCCTGGCTGGATTTTCTGTTGTTTTTGAGATAGTTTTAATTTGGTTCTTCTTCCCTGAGCTAGAGGGAGGAATAGTCTGCTGTATTCCCATTCAGAATCATTGCTTGCCATGACTCTGGAAAGTACCAGTGTGTGGATATGGGGAAGATATCAGACTCTGTTATGTTGCTCCACATAATGGTTACTAATCATTCTCAACCACTCTGATGTCTTCAAGAATTAAATAGACTCATGATAATTTTTTTAGTGACAGTTGATTGTACTCAAATCCACAGAGTTGGTTCCATTGAATCTCACATCACAAGCTGTGTCAATTTAAATTGGTACAATTTAAAAGCCCTGGCAAAACTGCACCTGGAATATCATGTATGGTTCTGGTCTCCTTTCGTAAGAATGGATATGCTTGAAATAGATGGAGTGCAGTGAAGCTTCACCAGATTAGTTCTTTGATGACTTTGTCAAATGAGGAGAGATTAAAGAGACTGGGACAATATTCTCCAGAGTTTTGAAGACTGAGACATGACCTCATTTAAAATGTACAAAATTCTTCAGTGGCTTGACAGGTTAAATATAGGGACGATGTTTTCCTATCTGGGGATTTGGAACCAGGGACCACTGTCTCAAAATAAATTCATGACTGGGTTGAGAAGAAATTCACCCAAAGGTAGCGAATCTTTGGAATTCTCTACCCAGGGGGCTGTAAAGATTCAGTCGGATTATCTTCAAGACAGTAATTGATTTTTAGATATTGAGGAAAGTGAAGGATCTGGGGTTAGTGCTCTGAGATAAAAGATCAGCCTGTGTTTATTGGATGGTGGAGCAGGTGCTGGGAATGGCAGGCAAGTAGCCTCCTCTGCCTTCTATTTGTTTTGTTCTTATGGGAATGGGGGCATACGACTCACAGCAAACAGTTTTTGTAAGGCAGTCAATTTACTTAGAAGTTTAGTTAAAGAACAGCGGATTAAACCAGCAATTTCTCACTATAAGTGCAGGTTAATTTCTCCAGGCAAATGAGGCAGCACCGTGATGCAACTGATGGAGCTGCTGTGGACCAGCTCTAGCGACCTGGGTTTAATTCTAACCTCTGGTGCCACCTATATAGAGTTTACACGTTCTCCCTGTCACTGCATGTTCACCTTGTGATCGTGTGTGTTTCTTCTGGGTGTTCCAGTTTCCTCCCACATTCCCAGAGATGGGCTGGTTGGTAGGTTAATTGGTCATTGTAAACTGCCCCTTGTGTTTAGGTGAGTGGTAGAATCTAGGGAGAATTGATGGGTATGTGGGGAGAATAAAATGGGATTAGTGTAGGATTGGTTCCAATGGGTGCTTAATGGTCATTGTGGACTCAGTGGATGAAGGGACTGTTACTGTGCTCGCTCTATGAATCTAAATGCTATAAGATATAAGATTTCTTTATTAGTCACATGTACATTGAAACATAAAGTGAAATGCATCTTTTGCATAGAATGTTCTGGGGGCAGCCTGTAAGTGTCACCACGCTTCTGGTGCCAACATAGCACACCCACAACTTCCTAACCCGTACATCTTTGGACTGTGGGAGGAAACTGGAGCACCCAGGGGTAACCCATGCAGACACGGGGAGAACATACAAACTCCTTGCAGACAGTGGCAGGAATTGAGCCTGGGTCGCTGGCGCTGTAATAACGCTGCACTGTAGTATATAGTTACATTTAGACTGAATAAAATCAACTTCAACCACTCACGCAATGTGGTTAACAAGCTGGATTGGCAGGGGGAATAAAATAATGCCCTACAATGCCATAGGCCAACTTAAGAGGACCTGATTGGCTAAAGAAACTAAGGGATTGGTGAGGGATTAAAAGAAGTATTTATTTCCTTGGAGGACTGTTAGAATATGGTGCACAGGAAATAGTGGTAGCAAACAAATTCAGAAGTTTTTAAAACAGAGAGATTGATACTTGAGGAAAATAAAATATCATGGAGTATGAGGAGGTGAGTGGGAGTCAGAAGATGGTTCTGCAGAGAGATTGTAGAGTCACAGTTGATGTAAGATGACTGCTTAGTCCACACAATGGCACAATGAATTGCATTAATAGTGCACCTGTTAATGAGGCAAAATCTCTCAGGCCACATCATATGAGTGAAAGCAGTCAAAGTTTGACACTGAGCCATGCATTAGGAGCAAAAGGCTGGTCAAAAAAGAGATGTTAACAAGCATTTTAAAGGAGATTGAGTGATACAGAGAGGGAGTTGTGGAGCTTAACACCAGCTGTATGAAGGAGAGGAGACGGTTAGAGGAAAATATGTCATCACAACCTATTTTTCTTTAGAAAACAACATCCGATGTGAAACTTAGAACCATGTTTATAAGCTACACAAAAAGTTTACTGTAAAGTGGTGAACTGTGTCAAACCTTTAGAAAACTACTGTTATTGTGGGAATAATGGTGGATTCACAGTGTGGATGCCAAATAAATGAATATAATGGGGGAGTATCAAAGAAACCTAAACTTCCGGACAGTGTTGTAACGAAGAAGACAACAACTCTTTTAGTTATGCACGAGCTATTGAGATTTTAAATGGAAAAAATGCTTGGAAATGTTTGTTTGCCACTAGAAGAAATGGGATTTCACTGTCTGTGGTGACATGTGTGGGAGGCTGCCTGGAGTTGGCTGTGACTTTAGGTTAACATCTGCGTTGAAGTAGTTTCCTGATGCCTAATTTATTTATGATTATGAGCTGGGGACTTACTGTAGCTTATTGTTTTGCACTGATATTCCCCTCCACACACTTCAAAATGGATACTAAGAGGGCAATAGTATTTTGCTATTGCAGTGTGCCCAAAGAAAACCCTAGAGGTAAAGCATCAAGCAATGACTATGGGAGCTGGAAAGTTTTCAACAGTGTTAAGACACAAGTAAACACAAGTCTATATCAGTTTTTTTTTGTGTTTGCTTGCTTGATTTTTTTTTACAGTGACGTGTCCAATTAATTAACAGAAGGATTTCTGACCATCTGAAGAAGATTGTAATGGCATGTATTACTCTTTTTCTTCACTTCTCCTTTTCTTTTGGTTTGAATGTTTTACTGCAGGCTGATTTCATGTTTTAGAACAAGATTTTTCCCCTTCTCTGTTTTTGTTTTGCCTCTTCATGATCTGTGAGGTTGGCTGAGGTTGTGATAAAGAGGTCTAAAAGGTGGCGGGAAAGCAGCTCTCTCTGACCCATACAGAACTTGCTGGCAGCAAAGTACAGAAATTGGGCAGCAGGATCTGGGCACTGTGCCTATGGGAGAAGTCCTGGCAGCTTCCTTTGACTGGTAGAGCTTTGAGCCCGCTGATTCAACTGTGCATGTGAAACAGCACACTACCAGGTTCCAGCTGTGAGCCTGCCTTTGAGCAAGGCAATGGCATTCTCTGTGGAACAGAGCATCTCTCAGCCCACCACCGTCTGTGTTGTGAGAGATACACAGAAACCTGGCTGGACTCACTCCCTGCGGTGAGTTTACAGTCTTAAAGTTACTCCAAGGTATTTATATCTTGGAATCTAAACTGCAAGGTTCCTGTAAATTAGTTTAGGCTGAGAGACATTTTTTGCCAATAATCAATCTAATTTAGAGCTGTTGAAGTGACTATGTTCTCACAGGACTGCGCAGTTATGAAGTAACAAAGATAAGCTGATAATCGGCAAACCCCACTCTCACTACCTTAGCTTGTTGTTATTCTGCAGAAGAGTACACACTCCTGTACTGAAGCTCCTGGTATGGCCTTGGCATTATTATGGATATTATTTAACAGCAATACAAGACTACTTGAAATATAGATTTTCCATTACTTTAGAGGAATTTACTTCTGGTGGGTATAATCTCTTTACCGTCTATCCAGCATGGATTCTGGTATCAGCTGTGAAATGGCTCATCCTTGTTACAGGATGGAGATCGATTTGCTTAAGGCTATTTTTCAGCTTTATGCACAGTAGGAAAGTAATGCATTAATACGGGATTTTTTGCAACATCAGGATATCCCACCAAAGTATTTTACAGCCAACAAAGTACTTTGGATCTAATCACTACAGTAACAAAGCCAGTTTATATAGCAAAAAGTATGTGACCAGGTAATCTGATCTGAGATGTTTTTAAAGGACAGTATTTACCAGGAGGCCTGCTTTTATCTGAAAATTGAGGGAGCCTTTCTTTAACAAGGGTGATGTAAATAGGATGGTTAATGATTTCAAACGGAAATTGGATAGGCACTTGAGGGAAAGAAACTTGCAAGATTATTTAGACAGAGCAGAGGAATGGGGCTGACTGGATTGCTCTGCAGAGGATCAACATGGACTTTTTGGGCTAAATGTAATCACTCTGACTCCTAATGACTTAACTGAAAGATGGCACCTTTGATAATTCTCCACTCCACTGAGTAGTTTACTGGAACTTCATCTTGAATTTCCATACTCAAGCCTCTGGGGTGGCAATAACAAGCCACATCCTTCCGAGCCTGTGTAGCACCACTGTACCATGGTCACTGCTTGTAAAGATAAATGTCCTGTAAATGGCTTGTAAAGATAAATGATGAATAAAAGTGTTATTGGAGGTGCTCTGTGAGATAGTCTTATAATACTGTTAGTGACTATTCACAATGATCTCCAGGAACTTCAGAACAAAGATATCTTTATTAGTCACGTGTGCATCGAAACACACAGTGAAATGCATCTTTTGCATAGCGCGTTCTGGGGGCACCCCGCAAGTGTCGCCACACTTCCGGCGCCAACATAGCATGTCCACGACTTCCTAACCCATATGCCTTTGTAATGTGGGAGGAAACTGGAGCACCCGGAGGAATCCCACACAGACATGGGGAGAATGTACAAACTCCTTACAGACAGTGGCCGGAATTGAACCCGGGTCACTGGCGCTGTAAAGCATTACACTAACCGCTACACCACCATGCCTGCCCATATTATTGCAGACTAACAATAACTAATGTGTGCTTATGTCACTAGAAGAGTATCTTTATATCTTTATGTTACTTGCAATGCGATTCATGTGATCACATCTAAAGGTGCAAGAAAACTTTGTAACAGATAATTTATAAAATGAAATGTAAGGCCACATTCTGAAACTCATTGCACACCAGCATGAAACTACAGTGTCTTCGAATGTAGCAGGGGCCCAACCCAACACTGTGAATATAACTGTGGAAATCTCACTCCACGTCCAACCTCTACACTACTGCCATTGATCACTCAGCTCCTTTCTCCTGCTGTACATTCTCACCAGCCAGTTGGGTGATGCCTGACAAGCTTCCAAAACTAAGAAAACAAATGAAAGTCCCAGAAATGGCATGCAGATTAGTTCAATTCTGAAGATTGCAATTCGGTCCAGAAAACTAGATATCATACTTTCTCCAAAAATAGCCAGATTTAGGCCTAATGTATGTGGGCCCAATGTATATGGTTTAGCAAACTGGTGAAGAAGCCCAGCAAAAAGTAAATAGTGCAGACGGAATGTAATCTTTCTGATGTTGACTGCTTCAAACAGGAAATTAATGTGAACAGTCTGTGCTATATTGGATGGGAAAATTATTATGTGAACTGTGGTAGAGTTACAGAAATTGGAATGTGCACTGGAGTCAATTATTTCAGCATTTTAGTACTAGCTCTCAGTGTTGAATAGTTTGATATCCTTGGAGAATGTTACAGTTGTAAAAATTCCTCCTCCGTCTTGTTCAAGGGCTTGTTTAAGTATTCAGTTGCTGGCTTTCACATAACTTCTATGTTACATTATCTAATCTATCAGGCTGAGCAGCTGCCACATATCAGTGCAGCATTTGGAAGGAGGACATGAAATCTCAACATGTGTTTAAACAGACGTGACTTTATTTTCCTCCATGCAGTTTTTCTTAGTTTACTGATTAAATATCAACAGAAGTCCACAAATAAAGCTTTTCTGTTGATATCTCCATTTTTTTAGTTCTTTGCAAAACTGGATATCATTGGCAAGTCAGTTATTGTCCATCCCTCACCTCTCTTGAACTGAACATTTCAGAGGTCAATTACAGTCACTTAGATTGCAGTTCAAATAGGCCCAGATTAGCAGAGTGAAGTGCATGAGTTTTTTTAAACAATACAGCAGTTTTCTGATCATTGTTACAGAGTTTGTTTTTGTAATTCCAGCACTTTTATTTAATTAACCAGCAGCCATGGTGGGATTTGATTTATGTCCCTGGATTATTAACCTTGCAATTGCTAGTGCAATAACTTAATTACTGTACTCCCATTTTCTCGATCTTGATACTAGTAGTATGTCTAACTGCTCCATTAATAGGAGAGACTCAGCAGAAACCCAGGGTGGATGCAGATGCTCATAGATTCTGCTTGAATAAGATGCTAGCCACATCTTCATTTCCTTACCATTGCAGAGCCATGCTGTTTTCAAAAATAGTTGCCACACTTAACTGCTTTACAGTGACTGTACTTATAATAAAGTGCTTTGAGAGGTGTTTCTGAAAGACATGACAAAGTATTATTTAAATACAAAATTCTTTTGACTTGAGGTGCTTTCAACATATCATGGACCTTCAAGAAGTTGTATCTGATTGACTCTTTGTGTAACACAAACAATTGTTAAGTTGCAATAGCTGCATGATTAAGCTGGGATATGATTTCCCCACCACCACTGAGGAAGCCCAGTCTGCCTTGATGCTACATTGACTCTGTCTAAAGTTAGACTGATGCAAGTGCATAGCAGTAAGCCTCAGGGTGTTCCTTCTGACATCTTTAAGCAATAGTTTTATGATTGGCCATTAGTAAACCTGTCTCACAGTTAATTTTAACTGCTGTTAAGGCATTAGGTTTATCATCATCTTTTTGACAGAGGTAGTAATATCCCTTGTTTGAAGTATTCTGGATGCTGACATTAGGTTCCATATTCAAAATAACCCACAGTCACCACATTGCGTACAACTCTCGCATGTACTTTCAAGCACCACTAATCATTTTTCTCATTCCTTCCACGCAGTTTCTTGTTAAATGCTAGTCATTTACTGAGAGGGCTGAGTAGCTGGTATTCAAAGAGATGTTGGAGCTTTAACTTAGTAGCTATTCAATAGGGCAATTCCTCCTGTTAAGAGTTTTTCCAGCAGCAAAATAGAAGAATGATTTTCCTTTTGTTAATGGCTGCACTCAAAGTATGGGAAAGAATCTGAAAGGTGAAGCTCAGAAATGCTTTAGGTCAGCTAGTCTGCCACTACTAACTCCCATTAGACTAGTGAAAATAAATGGCTATGTTCAAACTTATATGTGAAATATTGGGTGTGAATTAGTGCTGGGAGCTCAACAGTTTCATAGGGGGTGAAATCCAACAGAAAGATCATTTTCCTTGTAGATTGCTTCCTATTTAGCTACAGTGAAGATTTCTGTGCTACTGATTGGGCACTGGCTAGAGAACATGCTGTGAAGTGCATTCACATCACATCAGTAGTCTCAGCTCTTTTTTTTAATCAGAAGTTGGTGTTCGTGGTTGACATCAGAATGGACTCTTTCGGAAACAGTGGTCATATTTTATTAGCAGTTATGTAAGGGACTGAATGAGGAATACTTAATGTATTCATGCCTCTCAGCTGAAAATTCTATGCTTCTCCATTATTAATGAATGATGGAGTGGTGAAACGATATTTACTGCAACATCATTGAGAAGAGGAGCAAAATTAAGAAGGGAATGAAAATCAAAAGCGGGAGATGCCAGAAACCTGAAATAAGAGAGGAAAAGCTAGAGAGACTTGGAAGGTCAGGCAGCATCTGTTGAAAGGGA
>JARFYF010000058.1:11927794-11938192 GCA_030265395.1 Rhina ancylostomus | reverse complement strand
TTGTATTGTTGTTATGTTGTATTGTTGTTATGTTGTATTGTTCTTGTTGTATTGTTGTTATGTTGTATTGTTGTTATGTTGTATTGTTCTTGTTGTATTGTTGTTATGTTGTATTGTTGTTATCAAGGCAGCTGGAGGCCTTGATGCAGAAAGTGGGCAGGAGGGTGATGCAAAAGAAAAGTCCAAAAATAAAATACAGCCAATGCTGGAGATACAAAATAAAAACAGAAGATACTCATCAGGTTAGTCAGTATCTGTGGAAGGAGAAACGGAGTTGATGTTTCAGGTCAAAGACTGGTGCTAAAGTAGGAGCTGACATATAAAATATGAAATACCAGAAGAAAAAAATAAACTAAACAAAGCGAATGATGGAATTTGAAATATGGGTCAGGTTCTTGGGAGATCAAGGAGCTCACAGTAGGAGTGAGGTGTGAGCCATGAGAGAATTGTAGATGAGGAATTTAATCTATTAGAGGGTGGAGAGCCAATGCAGATGGGTGAAGGGTCCTCTAATAATTGAGTGGAGCAGGTCAAGCAGCAACATTTGGACACATTCAAGGAGCGGATCAGATCTTAGAAGATTGTGGCTCAAAGTGACAGAGTTGGAGCAGCAGTAATTGGAGAGAAATGGAGATTGATTGAACCCACTGGAGTTAGAGGAGCTGCTTGTGTCTCCTGATCCCACGCCAATGGATCTTTAAAATTACTCACCACTAAAGAATCCTGAGGGCTCATGTTGATTGCAGGACAAGGAAAATAACCCCAGAAATCCCCGAATGCATGGAACCATATCAAGAAATGTACCTGGGGCTCAGTAAGGTGTGCAGAAGCTGGCTTATGTTTATTTATGGCTATTGAGATAAGCAAGAGCAGCAAGATTGCGATTAGAATTTGGGCCATTTTTAACATCAGACTCCAGGAAATAAATGTCAATCTGTTTTGAACTTTGAATTAATACCATGCTGCTTTCTGCAGGTATTGAAAGAGATAAACTTTGTAAACTTTTATTTAGATTACCGTATTTCTTTAAGTATTCCCAGGCCAGACCTCCATGTCACAAGAGGAGTAAGCAGCCTTTCTCTCAGCCTCCCTGTGAAAAGGTTTGGATTGATACCTTTTGCCAGTGAAGTAATTTCTCCATATCTTTCATTCCAGACAAGCATTCCGAGAGGATTGGGTTAACTTGCTTTTCTCATACTTGCTGTAGTTTCTGTGCCCTTTAAGGATTTTGTTATATTTGCAAGAGAATTATTAAAGGGGATTATTTGCCCATGGGAATGGGACAAGTATGGTGAGGGGAAATGGATTACAGGTAGAGCAGCTTTTGAGAGCTGAAATTCTGAGAGACTGGCAGTATTCCAACAAGGTTAATTAAATAGATAGGATTTTGGTGGCATGGGTTTTGCAGTTTTTTCCACTCTCTTTTTACCCTCTACCTTTTGCATGGACATCCTACCAGTTAAATTAGAGTAATGTAGCCTGTTGAAATCCCTACCAGCTTGGCTTCTGGCATTCCATACGCATATAGGAACCAGGCATATTAATTTGTCCTGAAGCAGGGCTCAATATCATTTCAAAGGTCTACAACAACCATCAGCAGACTGATGAAATGGTAAATATGTAGTTAGAATTTCCAAAAATGTCCCTAAATTCTAAGTGGCAATGATTGTCTCTGTGCTAATTCTACCCTCTCCTTCCTTTTAGTTGAGCCAGGGGCTGCAGTGTGAGTGATACAAGTAACAGGGGCAGTATGTTTGGTCATGATCCCAGAGATCAGCACAGGGTCAGGGACACACAGTGGACAATCTACAGGCAGGTAGAAGGTCTGCCAGATTCCATGTGTACCTTTAAAAGCTTTCAGTCTGATTCTCTGTGTGCTGAGCTTCAGAAAATGTGACTTGAGTCATTTACAAGACTGGGGACAGCTCTCTAAAATAAGCCACCAAAGTACATCACTGAAATGAAACAGTGCTGGTTAAACCATTTGTGAACTGAATCCTTTCTGGAATGTGTGATTATTAAGTGCCAAGAATGATTCTTCTAACCTTTTTCCTTGATAATTTAAGGCATGTAGGAAACCTCCCTTACTGAGATACTGGGCAATGTTTAGCTTTTTAAAGTTAGTGGTTGTCTGATGACAGGTTTGTTTAATGTTGTGGGAACAAGGCTGGTTCCCTGTATGTTCAAGTACTTTGTGTACCTGCATTTGTATTAACTGTGTAGGCAGGAGATTGGAAGAGTTCTGCAGTCATCTAGAGTATATACCTAACAGGTGGCAAGTTTCATTATAAAAACCCATTCAGCAGGATGATCCTATATGTTCTATGTTTTCCCTAGTCTCCTGGTCTTCACTGGTCCATAGAGCAAAAAAGACCCTTTCACCAATACTGCTGTTGAGTTGGATGCCTGGAAATTATACCAGAAGCTCTTCCCTCAGTTAACGTGTATAAGTCTCAGGGAATGTACATTGCAGAGAATAGAAAGGAACAGAATAAAGGAACCTGCAGTTACATAGCACTATTTTCACTGTACTGTAGGATGTCAGACAGTTTATATCTAACAAAGTTTTGTAGCACAATGCGGTACTCTGTTCTTTGTGTGTGGAATGATGGATCAGAATTGGCCACTGTGTTGGGAGAGTACCCGAGCATTTCTTTGAATGTTGTCGCTGGATCTTTTACTCTAATTGGGAGGGCCAGTGTGCCTTCAGTGTAATATCTTACAGGAAAGAGCAGCCCCAACAATGCTCATGTTCAAGGCCAGGTCAAGTGTTGATCACTCCATCTGTGCAGAGAAGCTTCCTTCCATCAGTCCTAAATTCAGCCAGTTAGAACTCACATCCCCTGTTCTCCTTTGATAGTTCATTCTGAATAATCTTCTGAGTCAACCTTTTCCTTTTCATTTTCTAATTCAAATAGCTTGATAATAACACTTGTCTAGCTCCTTCCTTTCAGAGCACAGACAGGCTTAGCCAGTCTGTCTAAATAATTCGGTCCCCCTGTCACTTGGGACTTGCCTCATAACTGGCACCAGTGCCTAATTGCTTCCCTTGTGTTCTGGTGACTGGAACTGGACCCAGCGCCCAAGAGGGGTCTTGATGGGAAATTTTTAGCTTGATTATGTCTTCCTGTAGTTTGTACTCCATTGTTTTGAGTATGGTTGACCATTACCCTTGCTTTGCTCATTGTCACTCCCTGTTTACTGGATATGTTGAGCATAGAGGGACACAACTAAGCAACTGTAGGATGTGTACTTAGTTCAATAATATTTCTATATTGTTCTAGTGAAGCAGAACTCTTTGGCCACTGAAGCATGTATAAATGATAAAAGATTGTGTAAAGTAGTAACCCTGAGATTCAGAGAAAATTAATTATTTTTAAGTTTACGAATAAATAAATTGTACCTATAATATCGTGCTTTGATTTAGATTATGTGAGAATTTTTCTTAATTGTGAAGAACCTCAGAACTTTAATTGGCAGTAAATTAAACCATATCTGAAACTACTGAAGGAACCAGAACTATCTATAGGGTATACCAACTACTAAAAGGGACTTGCTAATCCTGTGATGTTCTAGCAGTTCACCATGAATAATGTTATGTTTCTGTTCATAGTAGGCAGGATGTTAGAAAAAAGGCTTAACAATAAAATTCCTTCTCAGAGCCAAATGGGATTGATGACCAGAAACATGTGCAGTTAATGATCTCCCACTGGTTGTGGTGAATGACTAGTTTGACGCATCAATGGATAAAATCCCTGATTTCTGAACAATGCTGCAGATGGTAAGCTGCTTCATTAGCAGCCACTTTCATTAAATAGGATGGACACATATAGTGAGTACAGTTATTCGGTTTTCTTCAGTAAATCACAGTTTAATGTAGTGTACTTCAACCTGCAGGTCTGCTCTGCAACTCAGACCTTGCTGTCACTTTACTGACTGATTTTATCTGAAGAACAGTGAACCTGATCATTTCAAAATTGAGCCAAGAAATGTTCAACAAACAAATAAAATGTAATTCTGTCATCTTTTAAGTGTATTGAGTTGCAAACCTCACCTTTCACTTCAAGCTGTTAAACTATGGTTATCATTTGCAGCATCTGGATACAAGTAGCTCTGTGGGGAGGAACAGTATTGGTGCTTTGAAATACCTGTACGTCACAAGCTTGAAACCAGGAAGCTATTGCAGGTTGGGCAGTGTTCTGTTGCTGGAGATAGCAGACCTAAGAGGATCACAGGAAAACATCTGGTATCAGGAAAGTTTGTTCACAATAGTAGACAAAAATAGGCACATACATGGAGACAGTAGATAATTATGAAAACACAGTTGTGCTACTTCAAAGATGTTTAGTGCAATTTTGTCCCTAAGTACATTCATATTTATAAAGCTGAACTAATTCATCTTCCATTATTTACCACAATGCTATTGTGAGTTCTTTATTTCTGTTCCATGCCCAACCCAACTCCACTTCTGTGCACCATGATACCACAATAATTGGCAGTGCAAGACCATGGCTGTGAACTCTCAGAAGATCCCAATGTCATGACTAACCTGCCTTTAGTTCCCTTGAACAACTGGAATCCCTTAGCTGCATTACCAGGTCAAACTTTTCTATTGCTTTCAGTTAGTTGACTAGTTTTGAGGATTTTTTATGCAATTCAAAGCCTCTATGTTGCTTTCATCAGCTATATTGCGATGGCTACACAACATGCTTTAGTTAACAGCCTAAAATAACCCAAGGTCCAATGGAATAGAGTAGTGCCAAAGGGACTGGTTGAAGGTTACACTCCACTTGCCAATTTGACTCAGTTGAAATGTAATATGCAGCCACTACAAAAGTCTCAATTATGTTGACTGCTTTAGCTAAAGCTATGATCGCTTTCACCAGAAAGGACAAGGGCAGCAGGCACTTCATCTGAAGGCTTCTCACTTATGTCACACCACTGGGGCACCATTCCTTGCTAGTTTTAAGTCCTGAAATAACTCCTGCCCAATAACATTATGGCAGTATTTTAGAAGACTGCAATAGTTTATGAAGGTGGCTCACTACTGCCTTCTCACTGACTATAACTTCTGGTCTTTTCACCAATGTCCGGGAAGCTATTGCAGGTTGGGCAGTGTTCTGTTGCTGGAGATAGCAGACCTAAGAGGATCACAAGAAAATATCTGGTATCAGTATATTTGTTCACAATAGTAGACAGATGAAATAAATAAATGAAATAAAAATGCAAGTGCAGCGCTTCCACCTAAGGACAAATTTCTCTTTGTGTGGCTCTGTTTTCTGCAATTAGATTGCCACTTTTCCTTACATCACAACATGGATTTTATTCCATAAGTAATTGCAATGGCCATGAAACATTTTAGGATGTCCTGACATGGTGGAAAAAAAGGCAATAAAAGGTGCAAATTTTCCTTCTTTCTAAATACAATAAAAAAAATTAAATTGTTCAATTGTCTGCTTTTAGGAGATAAGTTGTAACATTACAACTAATATTAGATAATCATTATTGCAGCAAGCTCCAATTTCAGTTGCAAATATTGAAGAGCTTATCTCAGAGTTGGTGGTAGAATTGTCAGCAGTCTATTTGTCTTCTCCCAGAGATTGCTCTGTGCTTTCCATTCAAACCAGATCAAAAGATGTTGATAATTTACAAGAATTTATCTTCCTGCTGTCTGCTCATCAGCAGGCTTCTCAGCGATCATCGGCTTACAGAAGTAGTCAGAGATCTGCAGAAGGGTAAATTTGACTGAAAATGGGTTGGTTTGTCAAGAGACCTTCACAGGTTTGGAATAGAATGATGAATGAATTCCTCTTATCCAAGTGACATTTTGAGAGGGTTTATTCACATTTTCTGCTGAAAGCAATTTGAAGCCCAACCAGTTCTTGCGCAGTTGATGTATGTTTTAAAACAGCAAAAGATAGTTCAGATCATAAAAAAACACAAATTTATTTCTTTGGCCGACTGCCACACATGCAATTTTGCAGATGTAGTATGAGTGAGTAATAGATTGGGACAGAGCGCACCGGCTTCACTGACACCTATTAGAACCTGTTTTCTATAAAATAATTATTATAAATGACTTTCAATTTTCTGTGGGAAATCTGCTTTGGATTAGATGTGAATGTCATGTGGATGACAAATGGCATTTGAGAAAGGGTAGCTAGAAAGTCATTACATTTCAGAATGAGCCAAACATATATTTATTATGAAAGGCAAAATATATCTTCAGCGTCCAGCCATGGTATATAAGTTCATCTTCCCCTTCAAAAGGGAGAGCTAGATGTGGCTAACAAATGGTGACAGCAAAGGACATAGACTGCAATTGATTTCATTTAATTTGCCGAGTTTAGTACAGCCTTCTTATTGGATGCTGTTGTCAACTGACTGTGAATGATTGTTTTACATTAACCTTTTTGGTTTGTTTCAGGATGGGTCACGACAAAGGCGGGACAGGAAGAAGACTGTCTCTTTCAGCAGTATGCCCAACGATCGCAAGATCAACAGCACTGCAGCCTGCATCTCCTTCATGCTGGAGGGATGTGAGATGAAAAAGGTTCGCTCGAACTCCAGAGTGTACAACCGTTACTTTATTCTCGATTCTGACATGAGGTCGCTGAGATGGGAGCCATCGAAAAAAGACTCCGACAAAGCAAAAATTGAAATAAAGTCCATCAAAGAAGTGAGATTGGGAAAGAAGACTCCTGTGCTTCGCAGTAATGGGATTTCAGACCAATTTTCCGATGAATGTGCTTTCTCAATTATTTATGGGGAGAACTATGAATCACTGGATTTGGTGGCTAGTTCTGCTGATATTGTGAACACTTGGGTTATGGGACTGAGGTACCTGGTTTCATACGGAAAACATACCCTTCATGTAATAGAGTCAAACCAGAACAGCTTGCGGTCTTCCTGGCTGGAATCAGTGTTTCATGCGGCAGATGATGGTACTCAAGGCCACATTCCACTGACCAGGGCAGTCCAACTCATTAAAGGTTTGAGTCCTGGAATGAAGACGACCAAAGTTGAGCTGAAATTTAAAGAACTGCTGAAGGCAAAGGACAAACTCGGAACTGAGGTTACCTTGGAGATCTTCACCGAGGCTTACTGTGAACTCTGCACACGGCCAGAGATATACTTTCTGCTTGTACAGTTCTCCAGCAATAAAGAATGTCTTGACTCCAAGGACCTTATGTTGTTCCTGGACGTAGAGCAAGGAATGGAGGGCCTTACGGAAGAAATGTGTTTGGAAATCATTCGCAAATATGAACCATCGCAAGAAGGTCAGGAGAAAGGTTTCCTTTCCATAGATGGCTTTACCAATTACCTTTTATCACTTGAGTGCCATCTCTTTGATCTACAACATGAAAATGTCTGTCAAGATATGACTCAACCTTTGTCTCATTACTACATTAATTCATCCCATAACGGTTGCCTGTTGGAGGACCATTTCTGGGGTTCCTCAGACATTAATGGGTATATCCGAGCCTTGAAAATGGGATGCCGCAGCATTGAACTTGTGGTTTGGGATGGCCCAGATAATGAGCCTCTGATTTATGCCGGCAATTTGATGACAACACAAATACCTTTTCGGACAGTTATTGATGTGATAAATAAGTATGCGTTTGTAGCTTCACAGCACCCATTGATTCTCTGCTTGGTGACACGCTGTTCAGTCAAACAGCAGAAAGTGATGGCTCAACACATCAAGAAGATTCTGGGGGACAGGTTACATGTGGATCCTCCAGATCCAGAGGGCAATTACCTCCCATCACCAGAACAACTCAAGGGGAAGATTCTTCTTAGAGGAAAGAAGTTGCCTGGGAATTATTCTGATTCTGAAGGAGATGTTAGTGATGAGGATGAAGGAATTGAAATGTGCCAAAGTGTGGCTGAAGACAGTGCTGATCAATTGAATGTACCCCCGGAAAGAAAGCTGAGGCTTTCAAAAGAACTCTCCGACCTGGTGAGCTTCTGTAAATCCGTGCAGTTTAGGGACTTTGAGGTTTCCAGGAGAAATCAGAAATATTGGGAAGTTTGCTCATTTAATGAGGTGGTGGCAAGCAGAATTGCCAATGAATATCCAGAGGACTTTGTGATTTATAATAAAAAGTTTTTGTCTAGGGTATACCCCAGCCCCATGAGAATAGACGCCAGTAATATGAATCCCCAGGACTTTTGGAAATGTGGTTGCCAGATGGTGGCTATGAACTACCAGACTCCTGGGCTAATGATGGACCTCAATATTGGATGGTTTCGACAGAATGGAAACTGCGGGTATGTACTCCGTCCTGCCATCATGAGGGAAGAGGTATCCTACTTCAGTGCCAACGCAAAGGATTCTTTGCCAGGAGTGTCAGCCCAACTTCTTCACATTAAAATCATTAGTGGTCAAAACCTGCCCAAGCCTAAAGGCTCTGCAGCCAAAGGGGATGTTGTAGAACCATATGTGTATGTGGAGATACATGGGATACCAGCTGACTGTTCAGAACAGAGGACTAAGACAGTGACTCAACATGATGATAATCCTATCTTTGATGAGAGCTTTGAGTTTCAAATTAATTTGCCCGAGCTTGCACTCTTACGCTTTGTAGTTCTAGATGATGACTACATCGGAGATGAGTTCATTGCACAGTACACCATACCCTTTGAATGCCTGCAGGCAGGATACAGACACGTGCCTCTTCAGTCCTTGACAGGAGAGTTTCTGCCACACTCAACCTTATTTATACATGTGGCCGTCAGCAATCGCCGAGGTGGTGGGAAATCCCAGAAAAGGGGGCTTTCTGTTCGCAAGGGGAAAAAGGCCAGAGAATACACTTCAACCAAAACCATAGGGATCAAGGTTATTGATGAGGTCTTTAAAACAGCTACTCAGCCCTTACGTGAAGCAATGGACTTCCGAGAAAATGTACAGGTATGGTTTGTATTACAAGTAGCTTTTATTTGGCGCATATCTTCCATTTCCCTCCAATTTTCTTTCTCCTATCCCATTTCTCTCATCATGAAAATATAATCACAAATCAGAAATACCATTCAGTCCAATTCAGGTCTCCCATCAAGATCAAGGACAAGGGACCCATCCACAAGAACCCTATGGAGGAGAATTCAAATGGCTCCTTGATGAGTGCAGGCTTTCTGTTTCAAGTGCTCTTTTCTGTTATCTACTCTTAGCCATTCTTTGCATGAAGAATTCCCTGCTTACAGCTTTACTAACATTAAGACCGGAGACACAAGACACTGCAGGTGCTGGAACCGAGAGCAAAAACTGAACTGCTGGAAGAACTCAGTGAGTCAGGCAGCATCTGTGGAGGCAAAGGGAAGGTCGATGTTTCAGGTCAAGACACTTATGCAGAGTCTCAACCTGAAACATTGACCATCCCTTTGCCTTCAGAGTTGCTGCTTGATCCTCCGAGTTCTTCCAGCAGTTTATGTTTGTTTTTATTAACGTTAAACCTAAGTCTCCTTATCTATCCTCATAATTGAGGTAACTTTGCAGAGGAACTTTTCCTGTATTTGAGCATTCCTCATGCACTCCCTTTCAATGATAACACCCAAAGTGCTTCTGCTTTCCCTCTTTTCGGAGTGTAGGAGTGTTGATTCAGCCTTTTGTATCTCATCCAGACTTGTCTCAATCAGTAGCCCTCAGGCTGTAGGTTCAAGATCTAAATGAGAGGCTTATATAGTTTGACACTACACTGCAGTACTGAGCAAAGTGCTCTATTGCCAGAGGTATTATATTTCAATTGAGCATCTCTTGAATTCTCCCAGGTGGCTGAAATAAATCCCACGATCATATTGCAATGAAGAGCAGGGGAGTGAACCTGGTATCCTGGCCAATATTTATTCACTCACACTGTCCATCATCATCACATTGTTGTTTGTGGGAGCTTGCTGTGCATAAAAATCGACACCTGCGTATCCTTCATTCCAAAGTTCAAAAAAGCTTCATTAACTTGTTAAGTGCTTTGGGATATCCTGAAAGGGATGCGAGAGGTGCTATGCAAGTGCAAGCCTTTCTTTGATATCTGATCAATGTGGCCATATATGAGTCTGCCAAGCTGTTTGTCTGAGGGGGACAGTTGTAATTTGGGCACAGAGTTTCTAGTTTATGTAACTAGACATTATTCAGCAGCAGGGAACTCTTGGATAATAATTACTTGCAGGATTCTTAGCTGATTTTCTCCTTGCCCCTTCCAAAGTCAACCCCACCTGTGGCTCACTGGGACATGTCTTACCCCATCAGCTTGTGGCTAATTGAGCAGATTTAATTTCTCATTACAACTCTTTAAAGACTCGCTGACCTCAGCCTGCTCATTATACGGGGGTTACCAAGTGCAGTAAAAGCCCAGTATTCAACTACCTAACAATTCTGAAATCCCAAAACACCAGAGACTGCAG
>JARFYF010000058.1:11898485-11910022 GCA_030265395.1 Rhina ancylostomus | reverse complement strand
CTTCGCCCCTCCCACCTGGACTCACCTATCACCTGAACTCACCTGTCCCCTGCCTGCGTGTGTTCCTCCCCCTGCCCTGACCTTCTTATTCTGGCTTCTGCCCTCTTCCTTTCCGGTCCTGATGAAGGGTCTCAATCCGAAACATTGACTGTTTATTTCTCTCTGTAGATGCTGCCTGACCTGCTGAGTTTCTCCAGCACTTTTTGTGCATATTTACAGCATTGGCTTTCTTTCAATGGCTCTACAAGCTACATTGGTAAATGCTTGAATCGTGTAGAATATGATGATCCCGAGCTTGCTATGTTTTCTTCTCTGAGTAAGGATACAGTCACAAATTGATGATGTTACTGGAGTTGTCCTCCAGAGACCAAGAATAATAATCCAGATTTCAAACCCCACCAGGACTGCTGCAGAATATGAATTCAATTAAACAAATCTGTAATTAAAACTGGTATCGTGAAATTTCCAGATATCATTGAAATGAATCATCTTATTTGGTTCCCTTGGGGAGGTAAATTTGGCATTCTAACCTTATCTCCCATACCTGTGATTCTGAACCAAAGCAATCAGGTTGTCTTAACTGCCCTCTGAAGTGGCCTAACATGGACATTTAGGGCCATCAGGGGCAATTTGGGATGTCTAATAAATTTTGAGTTTGCCAGGGATATTTAGACTTCAAACCATGGTATGAGCTTGGTCTGTGTACTTTCTCCAGCACCTCTGACAAAGGGAGAGATAATCTGCTGGGGAATCTTATTGCTATGAAATGTATGCGTGGCTATGGACAGACTTAGCTGTGGAATATTGCAGTCCCAAACTAAAATCATCTTTTTACGTTTACAATTGCATAATGGGCAATAAATGAGGCACTGAAGAGGGACTTCAGCCCAGGGAGGAAAAAGGATTTAAATATACAAGGAATTTTTGATTTTCTTTTCATTATGTTACTGTTTTCCAGATGATTCAGACCAGCAAGATGCTAATTGAATCTGCTGATGCCGTCTACGTGAAGATAATGCAGGCTCAGAAGGCTGGTGAGTGTCACCATCTCTATTACAGGAACAGACTGCATGCTGAGTTCTCAGCCAACTTGGCAACGGGATGGGAGGGGGCTGGTGAATACTGTGTACAAAGGAATAGATTTGTGTCAATTGTGAATGCTCGGTCTTAGGTGGCAGCTTATGCAGGCTGTGAGATTCTGCCAAGAATAAGAATCTGATCTAATGTGTGCTGCTATGTGGTTTTAAAGTATCCTTTTAAGGCATGAGGAAAAATCTGACGATGAAGGACAAATAACTTGAGGGATAGAATTTCGTAAGTAAAGAATGCAAATCTCTACATGGTGCAACTGCAGGTCTAGATTGCCCGTGTATGTAAAGTGTACGTGCTCCATTGGTTAAATTAGTATCCCCAAACGTCCTGCTCTATGAATTAAAAGAACACTGGGTTTAGAATAGGAGAATATCCTGGCATTAAGGTTACAATTTTCTTGAATGAAAAATACATTGTTCAATTTACTAATTAATCCTTGGTACAGAACTATCTTTTTCATAATCTGAAACTTGAAGGAGCTAAGATTAATATGCCATTTCATTACACATTTGGACAACACTTTTTTTTGTTTAATCGCTGAATATTAATAGTATCTTTGGCCAGCGGGTGAAAGAGCTCAAGTAGCATCTGTGGACAGTCATAACACCAGATGTTGGAGAACTTGGCATGTTTTTGTGTGCTAAGCAAAGGAATTCAATCAATTTCCTTTCTTCACGCAGTTAACAAGCTTGGCTCTTGATTTTATGTAATGTAGCAATGACATCATTCCTTTATTTCAGAAAGACTATAAGTAATTCAAAAAAGCTTATAGTTTTGCGGTTTCCTCTAGCAATAGATCCAAACTGCAATTATATTTTGGCTTGAGACAAATTAACAACTTTACTGTAGCTTTCAAGCAATTTGGATAGTGCCAGACAGCTGTACCTTGGATCGAAAAAGGCAGTAGGACACTTGCTCATCATAAACCTTAATGTTTAATGAGAGCCTCATTCTGTGCCATGTCAAAATGACAGACAGCTGAAGGCTGAATAGATATTCAGGATAAGGTCTCACACACTTGTACCTTGATCATATCATGTGATTGGGATCTGAACTCATGGCCATAAATAAGATGGTCACTATAAATACAATGAGGATCTCTTGAGAAGTTCCTTACACAGAGAGTTATAGAATGTGGGATTCACTACCATCAGAATTGGTTGGGGTATTTGAAAGGAAGCTAGTTAAGTATGTAAAGGTTGAACAAATAATATGCTGATGAGATTAGATAAGGTGGTGGGAAGGGTTCATAAACACCAGCATGAACTAGTAGGGTAAAATATATGTTTCTGTGCTACAAAACTTATGTAATTTTATTTTATTTTTGTAAAGTACAAAATGTGGAAATTTAAGTCATGAAAATCCACTCAAAAAGCTGTCTTCAACTTGCCCATCGCCCCAGCACTATCTGGTCTGCATTGGCTCCCTTTTAATTAGTACCAAGATGTCAAAATACTCATCCTCGTTCTCAGACCCCTTTGTTGTCTCACATCAATTTTAGACTCTTGATCACTGCCAAATTTAATCACCCTGGCATCAGCAGCTATGCCCTGCACTTGGAATTCCTTCCCAATATCTTACCATCTTTCTGTGCCCCCCCCACCCCCATTAAAGAATTCCTTTAAACCTGTCTTTTTGACTGAGTTTTAGCAGCTGTCCTTATGTATCCTGAAGTGGCCAGGGTCAGTCTTTGTTTGGTGGTTCAGAGAGAGGGCATGGGACATTTTGCCATGCCACAGGTACTATGGAAATGAAAGTTATTACAGCTGGTGTTACTTTAGAAGCTGTATTTTTCTGGAACTTGCTCAAGGGCCTGAATCCTGCTTGCCTTTTTACTGGTAGTTCTGTAGAGAACAGCTGGCAGGACCTCCTCAAGGCTCAGCTTGTCCCTGCCCTTACACATTGCCATGTAGAAGTCCGAGACTCACTGGAAGAACACCTGACTTCCCATTCTGCTTCTGGACTCAATCCCAAGTTTATGTGTGGAGATCAAATGTCCAGAACTGAGGTCAGAATGCACATTGCATCTGGCCCCCATGCTCTATGTCAGAAACAGCTGATGTAAGATGCATGAGCCCATTCATTTGAATGGAGCCACCAATCACGAGAGAAGTGTTAAATGGTGTGTTTATTTTACTTTTTCTTTATTTTTAAATTACATTGATGTAGGTGGATGGTAGAATGTGTGGTTGGGGGAATTTCACAGGTAGATGGACAAAATAAAATAGGATTAATGCAGGATTAGAGTGAATGGGTGGTTGGTGTGGAATTAATGGGCCAAAGAGCATATTTCCATCTTGAATGGCTCTATTGTCTCAGGATCTGCCAGCTGAAGCCTAATTGTCTCTTAAGGACTGTTCTGTAGGACAGATGTAGGACAGATGTGGCAGTGAGGCTTCTGGTCACTGAGTCCCATGGAGCTCCAAGGGGTAAGTACAATTGCAGGAAAATTACAGGGCAGTAGAGTGGACAGTAAGCTGGACCGAGCACAACCCAACCTCCATGAGGTGGCACGAGACAGATGTAGAACATTGAAAGCGGAAGTCTCAGTTGGATCCAGAAGTGGTGAAAATGGCAGTCCAATTAGGGGCCTGGGGGTAGAAATTTCTCTTTGGTTCATAGCACTAAGTGTTTAACATAGCACCAGCCATTTGCAGTCCTCTCTCCCGATATTTGGCTTCAGTAAAGGGATGGAAATGCAATGGGTTCTAGTTTGCCACTGGTAACCAAATGAAAATATCAATCCCCAGGTATAAGTCAAACTTAGACGTTCATAGATAAATAGACCCCAGGGTGTTTCCATTATTTGACCTACTGCTGAAACTATGTCTAATTTCAACATTCTTGTCACAGGATTGGTGAAAATTAGTCAAGATTCCTGCTTTGTTCTGCTAATTATAATACGCCCGCATAAAGGGTATGTGTGTGTGTCTGTGCCTGTGTGTTCACATGCATGTGTGCACATGTGTATACATGTGCCTGTGCATACATGCACATGTGTGTATGGTGCGTGTGCACACCTGCACATGGGTGCACGTGTGTGTGTGAAGGCTGTGCAAGCCACATAAATTGTGAATTTTACTTAGGTTTTTAAATAACAAAAGCAATCCCAGGGGGGCCGGCCTGGATGTACACAGTGGATCTGGTAGTTAACCTGTGGCACCAAATGTGCATACATCAGGATGCATCCTTCCCTGAGGGCCAGCACTGATCAGATCCAGACAAGGGTTGGATTTCACTTGCTGTTCATCTTGTTGCTATAAGTGAAGCAAGAGGCATGGCATGTTTGCCAAAGTGTGAAGTGTTGGTCAGAGACAGCCTCGGAATAGACCATTTGCGAGTAGAAAATACTACTGCAGTGATATAATTTGGAACAACTGACTAACGCAGCACTCTGATTTCATGATGTCATCAGAGCAGAACTTAATGGTGTCAGTGTGGGGAAATTCTCTGCACAGCTGCTTCTATCAAGCATCTAGAATGAATGGAGAAGCGAAAGGCATTAACACATATAATATTTCTTTACACCACATTTCAATTCAATTAATTAGATATTGTGTTACTGACTCAATTCTTTTTTTGGAATCTTTATTTTGATCTTTTAGTGTCTTTGACAAGTAAAATGTCACAAGGAAATTTGATACTCAGCCACGTGAGAGGTTAGGCGAGGCATCGAATGGTTTGATGGAAGGGGTGTGTTTAAGGGCTGCCTAGAAGATGCCAGAGGCAGCCTCAAGAGGGGGTCCCAGTTTCTGTGGTTTGCTGCATCCTCCACGACTTGCCATCTTGTGATGTGTTTCAGCCCTCCAGCAGCAACTGGGGAGAATAAAGGAGAGGTGGAAATGGTCATGGGAAATGGGGGCGGGTGGTTGGCAGTGGGGTTAAGGAAAGGAGGGGGTGTCATCATTCTGGCTATGGTGTCAGGGAGAGGCTGATTGCATTGTGACTTCAGTGAGGAGAAAACAGAGGTGCCACTCAGAGAATGTAAGAGTCTGAGTTGCAAAACCATTCAATCTCAGACTGATAGATGTCAAGGTACATTCACATCACATGAGTCGGAGCATCGATAGTTAACTTACAAACTGAGCAATGCAGAAGCATACACTAATGATCCAGGGACAACTACCACCATGTCTGGCACGTTTAAGTTCAGTTAACTAAGTAATAGAATAAAGAGCTAGTGAAGCCACCAGATTGAATTATAACAAATGTCATTTCAGGGAAGGAGTTCTTACCTGGTTAACATAGCTTCTGATTGAGACATATAATATGATTAACTCATAAGAGCTGTCTGGAAAATGCCCAACAGACCACTTAGTACTCAGGGATGGGCAATAATGATTGGTTTTGGCAGTAATCGTCAAGTCCATGAATTAAAAAAAACAATAAGGCAATAACCACCCTCAACAACATTCCAGCAGGTAATTAGGAAGGCACACAGGATGTCTGTTCATTGCAAGAGGGATGGAGTGCAGGTTGCAGCTATTCAGTACTTTAGTAAGATGACACCTGGAGTACTGTGTACAGCTTTGGGCATCTTACTTAAAGATGTCCTTGAGTTAGAGGTGGAGTCTACACTTTCTGTGCAACCTGCACCTGGTTAAACGAGTGCATGTTATACCTCCATTATGATTCCAGGTCGCATCTTTTCCAACACCATTTAGATTCTCCTCTGAGTCTTCACTGAACTGAAATTTGAATTTTTATTTTTTGTTGTATTTGGATCAGTGAAGTCTAGGAATAACAATTAATGCCAATCATTGTAAATTGATTCCTGGAAAGTATTTTGGAGGTCTGCTGCTCCCATCTCCTGGATGCCACAGAAATTTTACGTTTTTTCACCAGTTTCACCAACTGCCATAATCAAGGAGCAAAAACCTGCAGATGCTGGAAACCTGAAAGAAAAACAGGAAACTGCTGCAAGTAGTTGGCAGGTCAGCCAGCATCTGCCAGATGAAAGCTTTTTGACCTTGAATGTTAACTTTATTACTCCCCCCACAGATGCTGCCTGACCTGCTGATTACTTCCAGTATTTCCTGTTCTCAAGCAGCAACTGTTCTGGATTTTTATTCACAGTAAAGTTATATTCTGTAGCAAGGGATATCGTCAAATTATTAAACAGTTCAAAGCTCATATTTGAGAACTGTAATTGGGCCTGTGTGCCCTTTTGAGAAAGTTGCTTCTTTACAAATTGCTGATTAAATTGCTGCACCTTCTTTCTCTGCTACATTATCTTCAGATCTTTGACAGGGGATGTTGCTAGAAATAGAATATGTGAAAAAAATGGAAGCTGGTGTGTTTTTCTGTCCCAGGGGCTGATATGCATCATGCTGATCTAAAGCCAATTATCTTGAAGTAATTAAGCAAACAAAATATTAACCAGCTTCCAATGTTGGCAAACAATGGAATCATATTTTGTAAAAGCTGTTTTCCCAGAAAATAAAACTGCTATTCTTTGATAGTAATCTGAAGTTACATTTTCATATGGCAGTTTTTCTGTTTTATATATGTTCAACAGTTATCAAGAACCCTTCTTGTTTCTAATGGACTGGTGTTTTACTGACAGTTTTACACCAAGAAAAGCTTGACTTTATGGAAACTAAAACTAACATTTCTCATCATTACCACTTGGAGAGGTTACAGTTGGCTGTTATGCTGTAACAGATTAGTGAACTCAATTTGATAAAACTTTACAACTGTTGAATAGTTCCTTTATTCTGTGCATGGCAGGATCCCACAAACAGCAAATGTCTATGGCCAGCTAATCTATTCTTGATGAAATTGTTTGAAATGCTGAACAGGAAATAATGCTGTTCTTCAAGAAGCTGCTTAAGAGGTTTCGTATCTACAGAGTTTTGATAAAGGACATTATCTGTAGGGTTATTGTAGTATGGCATGGGAGTTTCCTGGATTATGGGTCCAAATTTGGGAGTAAGGCTTAAACCTACAATCCTCTGAGTTGGGTGAAAGTGCTGCTTTTTGAATGACATGGCAGAAGATGTAAACTATTTGTGGCTGTGCTGGGGGTTCTGTAACATGGTGGTTATGTTTCTAGAGTAGCATCCAAGTCAATACTAAAAAATAGTAAATGCTGGAGACACTCATGAATTGAAGCAGCATCTATAGAAAAAGAAACAGAGTTAATATTTTAAATTTCCAGCATCTGCAATTTGCTCTCCAAATCAATAGTCCAGAGCTCTGGATACATGCGATTCACCAAGCCACTGGGAAATTTAAAGTAATTGAAAGCAGAAAATGCCTAATCCGCTGAGTTTTTCTAGCATCTTCTGATTTTATTTCAGATTTTCAATGTATGCAGGTTTCTTTTAAATTTTGATTTACATTAATAAAAAAGCCAGTCTTAGTAATGGTAACCTTGAAATTACCAGTTTGTAGTAAAAATCCATTGCGGTCACTGTTCCTTCATAGAAGAAGGTCAGCCATTTCCACCCGGTATGGTTCACTCTTAACTGCACAGCAAGCTATTCAGTTCAGAGGGTAATTACGAATGGATGATAATTACTGTTTCCAGTGTTATTTAAACTCACCTAAAGAATGTTTGCCTCTGGAAGAAATAAGACCAACACTGATCCCAGCAAACCAGATTTCCATTTTTACTAATCCAGAGCAGATAGAGTGCTAGGCATCTTCACACAGGGCACCGATACAATTCCTTTTGCTGCCTAGAGCATCAATCATAAGGCACAAAATGAGGCCCTTTGATCCATCGTCACTTTCGAATGTTAACCATGCAGTCAATCACACTCTCCAAGGCTCTGCAAATTTATCCTGGAGAAGATGAGCAGAAAATAACCATAATGCACAGATAGTGCTCAGAGCAAACAACTGAGGATGCTGAAAAACAGCACATGCTTTCTGATGAAGGGTCATTGACCTGAAACAATGACTGTTTCTCTGTCCATGGATGCTGCCTGACTTGATGAGCTTTTCTGGCATAATCTGTTGTTGAATTGTAAATAGATATCTGCCTGTTGCTTCGGACAATGTAAATGTGATGGATATTATGGCATTTTCTATTGTATTGAAAACACTTCTTATCAACAAGGCACAAATTGGACATAATCCCAAAAAGTAACATCTAATAGTAATATGACTATTTTGCTTAAGACTTCAAGATCACAATTAAATTGTTTTTCTGATGGCTCAGCAAGTTTATCTGGTGCCTGGCTGTGAGAAGTTGTCCCTATAAATTCAATCCATTTACTGGACTGATGTAGTGGATGCCACATCCTACCTCAACACTCCTGACTGAGGCAAGAGAATTGATCATTGTTCCCACCCCTGAATGAGATACTGGCTTCTTATTGGGAACACTCGTATTTGAGATTTGGATAAGATGTTGTAATGCCTGGTGCTTTAGGAGAAATATTTGAAAATTTAATAAAGTTGAACCAGCTATACAGCTTATAAATATGCAGTACAACAAAACTAGGCCGTTTGCATCAATCTCGAAACCAAATATTAATAGTTAATGAACAACGTCCTGAAGTTTTATTGAAGCGCATGGAAATATCTCAAAGCTAAAGCTTAATGGCTCATTTCCACAGAAATGTAAAGCCCTTATTTATTCCCCAAAGCACACTAATATTTAAGTAGTTCAGAACAAAATTTATATTTCAAATTGATCTCACATTATGAAATGCTTTTAAGAATAATTTCATTCTGCTTTACTACTTCTCCCCAAGTAAGCCGGGGAAACACATAGTAGTAATCTGAATATTTAATTCCTCAGACCTGATTGGACCTGCTATCAAGGTGCCCTTGGTGTTTCTATCTATTGCAATATATCATTGCTTTTCTAATGTCAAGTAATTTGCTCAGTTTATTTAAAAAAATGACTTCCAACCTCTCCTGGAAGCACTATTGCCAGATTCTGAGTAGAATCTTTCCTGTAGTTTATGACTTTTGGAGCTAGGGCAATATCCTCAGGAAGAGAGGTTGATCAAAGGACTGAGTTGAGGAGATTTCTTCTGAGGGTTGTGAACCTCTGGAATTCTATATGCCATAGACGTGCAGAGGCAAGCAGCACACTTTAAGCCTGAGATAGATAGAAATTTGGACTAAAGGAAATATGCCTATTTGGTCTGACTCTTCAACTCTTCAATCTCTTGCCTGTGATCAGATCAGCTATGGGCTTGATGGAGACTTGACAGAGTATATGACTTACTCCTGCTTCTATTATATGATTTTATATGATCTGATATTCATACTTCTGCACATAATTTTTCTTCTTTACTCCCAGGTGTCCAGTAAATGAAACAAAAATCAGGAACCAGTTAGGCAATGATCCCAAATAATGAATGTGGCATTTATGTCATATGCAATATCAGAAAATAATTATTCCATTTAGGATTATTTCACATCACTTACTGTGGGTTGCTGTGACAACAAATTTTGGTGAAACAAATTCCAAAAGGAAGAACTTTGATATAAAACAAGTAAAAGGGTGGCATTTGGGTCTACAATCTGCTTCTTTAATGATGTACCTTTGATAAAGTAAATTAAGGACCAGTATCTCAGACTGAATAAGTGAGATACTTGCACAATAGATACTGTCTTTCAAATTTTAAAAAAAGTGCAATGATGAGATAGTGCAGGGCACCATCACATTTGGTAATTGGACAGAACTGGAGGAGATCTAGAGGAGCATGATCAACAGAGATATCGTTAAGTAGAAGCAGTCACAAAGAGAGCAGATGTGACATTAGATTCCTGTCAGGCAAGTTTATCCTCACATCCTGCACCAGACCAAAAGAGATGCTAGAACGGTTTCCCAGATATGGGGATAATGTTAGTCTTAGATAGCCATCTGCTTTATAGAAAAAAAGAGACTTGCATTTATATGAAGCCTTTTACAATCTCAGGACATCCCAAACATTTTGAAACTTAATCTAGGATGCACAGTGACCAATTAGTATGCCAGGTCCCATTCATAACAAAGGGGTAAAAACCAGAGCAACTGCTTTTCTAACTGTTTGAGGGAGAAACATTAACCCTGAAGCATTAAGATGCTAAGCAAAAATAATTGTTGTGGAACTACAAGCCAGGATTCTGCAAAGCTGCTGATCCAATGGAGAACAGATATGCTTGATTAAAAGGTTCGATTTTTAATAGGCCACATGTGTCCATTTCACACCAAAACCCTTGCATTGAAAACTGAGAGTCTGTTAATAACCTGATTGGATCCTTGGAGAGTACTCAAATCCTGTAATACCCACTGCAACCTATTAATGGGGCATCATGTGTGTGTACAAAGGGAGAACAATATTAGATTTGCTCTGATTCCAATTTCACGGCATCACTCTCTGTGCTGATCACAGCTCAGTAGCAGCAGCTCTAAGGGAAATGCAGACCCTTTTTTCTTTGAAAGTAACCACCTCTTTCATTCTGTCTTTTTCATTTAACTCACTCTCACACCTTGTTTCATCCTCTCTTTGTGTCTGTTTCTCCAATTATCTCTCTCCCTTGAGTCGCTTTTTCTTGTACATTTAGGAACATTGTTGTAAAGAAAATCATTTAAAAATTATTACTAGATTGGTAGAGGAAATAATATGAACAATATTTCAGTATCAAAATTGAAGAAGTCCTTTCCCAGATTGGATTTTCCAGAGCAAAAACAAACTGTTGGAGGAACTCAACGGGTCAGGCAGCATCTGTAGAAGGAAGTGGGCAGTCCACATTTCAGGTTAAGACCCTTGACCCAAAATATTGACTATCCTCCCTCTACAGATGCTGCCTGACCCGTTGAGTTCCTCCAGCACTTTGTTGTTTGCTCCAGATTCCAGCATCTGCAGTCTCTTGTGACTCCTTGGATTTCCCAGAGTTCGACTGGCAGTTCTGCTTTGCATTATTTACTTTGAAAATGTAGGGAATGGGGATACCTTTTGATCAGTTTGATGCTTATTTTAGTTATGTGCTTAGGATTTTAATGTTTCACCTGAAATATTGGTTAAACCTCACTTTGGGTCAGAACTGAAGAGCCATTTGGGGGCTGAGGATTTCATTAATTTATCTGCTAATTCTAAATCAATATCAATTTAAATTTAATTCTTCTATTAATCCTTAACAGGCTGCTCAATGTGATGTGATTTATTCTGCCATTATGTCTTTTGCAAAAAAAAATTGAAAGGAAAAGTCAACCAATATTTGCAAGGTTTAATAATTTGACCTTCAAATGGTGGTTTCTGCTTGTGACATAGCTGTGCCTGTTCCTGCTCAGGGGGTTGAGAGTAAGGGATGTCAGAATTGCTCTCCTCTTGAGAGAGGTTATAAGGGCAGCAGTTTAATGTGGGAACTCAGCTAGAAGTTGCATTAACATTGTTGGCTTTCCGGTAGAAATTTATTAATTGTCTCAACATTTACTCTGTGTTGGGCCGCTTTCAATAACTGTGATGAAATTTGAAGAAAGAAACAAAACAAAAATT
>JARFYF010000058.1:11864201-11875641 GCA_030265395.1 Rhina ancylostomus | reverse complement strand
CACACACACACACACACACACACACACACACACACCCACACACACACACACACACCCACACACACGCACGAGAACATGGAGACCTCACCATAAACATGAAGCATGCAGCTGAAGATACTGCCCGCCATTGAGTTTCAAGGAATATTTCATTTACCCTGAATGTAGCAACTGATAAGAGACCTTTAAAGCAATGTTGAAGTTCGTAAGAGTTGTTGCAGGAATAAAAATCCCTTCATGTCAGATGCTTACTAATAAAACAAAGAGCGAATTCAGGCCAAACCTCTTTACTCAGCGTGGGATTAGAGTGTAGAACAGTGTACAACATTAGTAGTTGAGGCAAATTGTATGCTCACTAATAAAATGGCAGCTAGATAAGGACATAAGCGAAAGAATAGCAGCATATTTGACATACTGTATATATACTGATACGGTTGCCACAGTGGGATGTGGGGGAAGTACATGCAAATTAAAAAATATAAGGACATGTTGCTGGATTGTGTTCCCAATATTGGCAGCAGTGTTAAGGGTGTTCCTTGAAATAATGTTACAGTTCAATCCAACCTGGAAATGTTTGTGTTTGTGTTCTAATGTGGGAATAATTGATTTTCAGATACATAGCACTGAATAAACAGTTCTTTGGGTAATTTTATAATGTTTTAATTAAAAATTGAGATAAACAACCAAAACTCCATCACCTACAACATGACAGAAAACTAGTTCATGTATTGCATGAATGAGAATTCCCACTATTCATTATTGTTATTTAATATTACATCATTTTATTAATCATGGGCAAATTCAATACCTGAAATAGCTCACAAACACTTGATCTACTTTCTTGTTATGAAAATGCCTCTGATTCTGTGGTCTCAGTGTTTAACTCTCGGGGTGAGCATGGATTGAAATCATGAGTGCTGTTTGTAATCCCAGAAACTGCCAGTTATATAAAACAAAATTGAGACACAAGAGACTGCAGATTTTGGAACCTGCAGCAACAAACAATCTGCTGAAGGTTGAGCAGCTTCTGTGGGGTGGGGTGGGGTGGGAGGGAGAGGAATTGCCAACATTTTGGGATCAGAATACAGGACAAATTTTCCCCCACAGATGCAGCTTGACCCACTGAGATCATCCATCAGATTGTCTGTTGCATATAAAAAAAATGTTGGATTCACATTGCAATGTTCAAAGGATGATCAATATTTACCTCGTCGATGAGAGAGTGGAGAAATAAGTTGAGGTGTTTAAAATGCATGTAGCTCTAAATGGGGTGAGCTAAGGTGCAGTGGAAGGAAGTTTGATTTGGGTTATTGGCCTTTTCTTATCCATGGTCGGTCTTTTGACCGTGTGACTCCTTGTCTGCTATCATTTGTTGAATGAACCAGGCATCTACAGTTAGGATTTCCAGCTTTACAGCATTAGACCAAGCATTAATTAACTCTGTACTGAGACAAATATGAATGACTTCAATAGAAACTGAAAAAGATGTGCATTTCTGTAGTGCCTTTCTGAATCCCAGGCTGTCATTAAGCACTGCAGCCAATGAAGTACTTTTGAAGTCTAGTAACTATTGTAACGTAGGAATCACAGCAGCCAGTATACACACAGCAAGCTCCCACAAACCAGACAAACTAATTTATTGAGGGTGATTGAGCCAGGTCTGAGTGCTAAGGCCCACCTGTCTTCAAAGTGGAATCTTTCTGTGCCCACCTGAAACAACAGAGGTTTTTTTAACATCTCATCACCAAGACAGCACTTCCAACAGTACAGCAGTTCATCAATAGTATACTGAAGGGCCTAACTCTTTGTTCTCAGTTCCCTGGAGTGGAATCTGAACCTGCAAGCATCTGGCTCAGAGATTTGACTATTTCTCCGCAGTGACTGCTGGCTGAGTCACAGCTGATAAACAGAATAAGGATTTTCAGTGTGAGTAATCCTTGTGCATTTGTCACTTTCAGGGCCAAGCAGATCTTCTGAAACATGCAAAGAATGAAGCACTGGATAACCTGAGACAGATCCACTGTGCAGCACAATCTTGTGGTATCAGTAAGAGCAGCTCGACGTCTCCAGATCAGTTGCGATCACAGGGTGCCTTGGAGAGCATTCCTGAAAGTGAGAACACAAGTGACAATGGATCTTCCTGATGTCAGCAGGCATGGGAATAAGAAGAAGTTGTAAATATACACACACACACACACACACACACATATATGCTAAAGCTCCAGGTGACTTTGTTGTATATGAATTGGATTTGACAGAGTCGTCTAATGTAATTTCATTACAGAAATGAGGCAGCGGTGCTGAATTTACTGTCAATATTTTAGGACAGCCCTACTCACTGAGATAACAACAGAAAATGCTGGGATTAATCAGTAGCACCACCCTGTTTACAGAGGCCCACATTCCAAGAAAATGCTTTGCATGAGAAAGGCCTTCAGGATCTCTCCTGTAGGTGGGATGTGGTCACTGTCCTGCTTTGCGTGCTCCCAAATCCTGAATGTGTTTCTGAGGGTTCTTGCAAGAGCAGGCTGTTTCTCCATTCGAAGACAGAGGGTACAAAGATAATCAATGGTTTGACTAAGTCATTTAATTTTGGTGAAATATTTTGCTTGATCTTTGGAAGCCAGGACATGATCAGACACCCAAAAATGGGTGGAAAACAAATCTGTTGCAGCGCAGGTCTATGTATTACGATCTGTGTATTGTTCAGGTATATATTATTAACCTAGGGAGGAGCGGTGATTTAGAAGTTATAGAACATGTAGTATATTTTGTACCTTTTGGCTATGAATGGGCTGATACCTAGCCTGGTAATGATGTCAGAGTGTATCTGAAAATCTTATTGTAGGCCAGACCAATTCCTCTAATAGTAATGTCACTTTCAACCTGAGGTTGAAACTCAAGCTACTTTTCATCACCAGCAAAGCAATAGATTCATTAGTTTCGTGAATAGGAAGAATGTGTGTCCCTTCTGTTGAAACTGTTATGTACTCTTCTAATTGAGCTTCACTTCAAAAGGACCTGTCAGATCCAAGACATTGTCCCTCTTCCAGTTTTTGTGACTGGGCATTTACAGCACCACCTCAATGCCACCTATCTGATCATGTGTGTCTCTGTAATAAAGCCATGCAGAATAATATTTAAGTTTCCCATTTTGAAGTCCTACATAAATTGTTTCGAAAACTAATTTGCCTCTTTCTCTTTAGCTGTTGATCAGGGATGAAAGAAAGTTGTTTTACACCTTAAACAGAACTCTTCAGTTTTACAATTAATAACTATAAATGCAATTAATAAATTACAAGGCTAACAATACTGGCACATGTTTCTGGGGGGTTCGACATCCTCCCATGTATAAAGTAATCGGGCAGACAGATTTTATTTTTTGTTGTTGAATTTCTCTGTGATGTTATTATGCTGCTATGAAAGAAAAATCATTATAAATAAACTAACTGTTCTTCCAGCAATATGAGGTGTCATACTTGGCACAATTCAATCTCACTAGGAATAAGTGAGTTGAAATCAAAGATTGCCATGACTCATTACAACAGCCAACCATGCTGTGATTAGTTGGGGGAAAAATATTTTGATGATTACTGAAATAGAACCACAAAGGACAATGTTGCACATTTTGTGTGGATATACTTTTCATGGAAGAACTGAAGTGACATTATTGGCTAGTTAATGAATGGCAGGGCAGACTTGAAGGGTCATCTGACCCAGCCCTGCTGCAAATTCCCTGTGTTCTCGTGAAAATCTGGAGAGGGGATGAGGAGAAATTTATCTACAAAGAGTTGCTGGGATCTGGATTTTTTATGATTCCATGAATAATATTAAGGAGTTGAACAGATACTGGTGAACAAGGACCTTACAGAGTTGCACCCATAAACATGCAATGTAGGATGATGTACAACAAACCCATCAAGTAGTCAGGAAAGGAAGGAGGCATCAATGGCCATCTGTAAGTTTCTATGATTGTCATCCATGAAGAGCAATTGGATCAATCTACACTGACATTCCTGAACACGGATGATCTAAATATCTTAGACTAAGTCTCACTTCCTCTTTCAGGAGCTCAATCTTGAATTTGAGGTCTACAGAAGGTAGCTTGAGCCACTGAGTTATAGAGTTATACAGCACAGAAATGGGCCTTTCAAGTCAATTTGTCCCAACTAACTATGGTGCCTACCTGAGCTAGTCCCACTTGCCTGTGTTTGGCCCATATCCCTCTAAAACTTTCCTATCCACATGCCTGTCAAAATGTCTTTTAAATGTGCAATTGTACCCACCTCTACCACTTCCACTTTGTGTGAAAAGCCTGTCCCTCAGATCCTCTTTAAATCTTTCTCCTTCCAATCTTAAACCTATGAATTCCAGTTTTAGATGCTGCTACCCTGAGAAAAAGATTTACCTATGCCCCTTGTGATTTACTAAACCTCACCCCTCAGCCACCTATGCACCAGGGTAAACAGCCTCAGCCTATCCAGCCTCTCCTTATAACTCAAGCCCTCCAGTCCCAGCAACATCCTTATGAATCTTTTCTGCATCTTTTCCAGCTTAATGCCATCTTTCCTATAGCTAATCAATCAGACTTGCACACAGCACTCCAAGTGCAGTGTCACCAATGTCATGTACAGCTGTAACACAACGTCTCAACCCTTGTACTGAGTGCCCTGACCAATGAGGGCAAACATGCTAAACGTCTTCTTCACCATCCCATCTACCTGTGTCACCACTTTCAGGGAACTATGTACTTATACCCCTAGGTCTCTCTGTTCTACAACACTCTCTGGGGCCCTGCCATTTACCGTATGGAGATATAAGTTTTTTCCCGCAAGCGACTTTAGTGATTCTTATTGAATGTGCACTTTATTTCCTTGATTCTTCCAATCAACAGCCAAACCTTCAGAGGAAGATCTGAGGAACCTTTGTGTTTGAACAAGGTTCTGCAATCTTTCTCCAATATCAGCTGGAGAATTTCTTGTGGTCAGTAAACATGTTTGTGACAGAATCATGTTAAGTTAAACTTCTAAAATTAGATATTTAGCATATATATCAGAGTATGAATTTATTTCCCTGCATTTTTTGAATGAATGTAATCAATCCATTGCCATGTAATTCAGTAACAGGTCCCCTGGCAAGGCTGACAGGAGACCAGCAGGAAATGGTGGTCAGCAAAGGACAGCAGAGGTGCCACCTACAAGTTCTTCTCCAAGTCACACACCATCCTGTCTGGAAATATGTTGCTATTCATTCATTATTGCTAGCTCAAAAAGCTGGCTCTGTATCCAAGTGACATCACCTCACTTCCTGGATATATATTTCCCAGTTCTTTTAGATTCCAGTTATTGATTATCTTGCAATTAGGCGGTATGGAATATTAAGATCTGGATCAAAAAGGGTCATTGCCATGGACTGATGCTCCAAAAGGATGATTGTTATAGTAATGCAAATACCTGAGGGCAGCGTGGAATTTTCATTGATCACTCACTTCAATGCTATTCAATAGATGGCAATCGTGTATCGGACAGTGAGGCAGAGGGAGAACACATGATCGTGAAAAAAAGCATTTAAACATTTAGGATATTTACAATCACAAAACTAAGAATTTTTTTCTTAGCATTTTTCATCCCTTCTTTATTGCTGGAATTCAGTTTTATGGCATGCCATTGCTCCGGCATTTTATCCCCATAGCTGTCATTTAAAAGTAAGTCTAGACAATAAATGTTGTCTGTCTACTCCCACATGTGGACATCACTACTAGGTATAATCTTACCTTAATCTAATAGCTATATACACATTTCTGGCAAGTGTGATTCTAATCAGCAACAGGAAGTCTGGCACATTTAATTCTTTGCTTCGTCTTAATTCTTTGCTTCTTTGCTTAGTCCCTATGGCTAAATATAGCCAAGATTACCAGTAATTGATCAGTTAGGGACTGGTGCCAAATGCATTCTGATTCTTATGATTCATCTATTTATCATCAAAAAATTATATCAGCTGGAGGCCATTTGGCTGATTGTCATTGAATTACCGTCACTCACCTACTATTTCCCCATTGCCCTGTCACCTGTTCCCTTTCAGATACAGATATCTAGTTCTCCTACTGGACAAACTCTTGGGGAATCCTCAATAATAGTTTGAATGCAAGTTTGTAATACGAATGTGCATAGATAATTCATATTACAAACTTGCGTTCTGTTAAAGCAAGATGCTACTCTGTATAATACTAATATGCTGATGCAGGATTTAAAACAAATAAGATCTATTATCTATGCTGAACTAAGAGTGAGCCTGAATCAGATGTAACTTGGACAATGATCTGAAAGTAAAACATTTTGGACAAAGGTCAGTGACCTTGGGCTTCCATGGTGGAACCAGTCCTGTTTAACCATTTCCTGCTGGTCTCCTGCCAAACTTGCAAGGGGAGATCAGTAGACCTGCTACACAATGACATGGGAATGCACTGATTACAGTAATTCAATAAAAATGGAGGGATATAAATTCATACTCCGATGTATGTGCTAAATGCCCAATTTACCAGTGTTTGCAATCTACTTCCTTGGTGGAAGCGATTTTCATTGTGGAATTAAACACCTATATATTTCTAAAGCACACATTTAGCAGATGCAACGTGAATGGACTTTAAGTCAAAAGTCTAAATAAATGCAATAAACATAAAATCTGTATAATTAATTTGAGCTCAAATCCTTTTCAGGAAAGGAAATGCTGTGTAGGTTGCAGGTAAGAGATCTTCTCTGTGGAAGGTCTGAACTGTCTCAAGATTGTGGGATCTTCAAAAGGCCTCATAAATACAAGACTAAAATTGGACACATGGAACTTTATCCAGAACCTTGTTAATGACCAAGAGCAAATCTCTAGCAGGATGCATACAAAAATCTGCCTTATATGGACTTGACATTAAAAGCATGCATTAACAGGATTCATTACTCTAATAACATGCAAATGAAGATTTTAGGGCTAATTTTGAACCTCCAACACCCATCAAGAACAGGATATTCAGTAATTTATGATCTTTGAAGCAATAAAGAATCTTCAAAGGGCAGTGTTACAGGCACATTGTAGCCATTCAGTAAAAACCTCATACCTACTTAACAAGGGCGTCATCAAATGTTGGTGCCCTATTAGTATTTGGATTCCAACTATATTTTAACATTCAGCATCCAGTAGATATCTACAAATGTAGTTCTTGGTGCCAACCTTCTCAAGAGCATTGAACATGAAGATGTAGTAGGCCCAAATGAAATCCAAAAAGGTATTACTTTTTAAACAGATTTTCATGTACGGCCTAGAGAAGGTACGTTGCCATACTTCCCCGATTCCTACCTGACATCTTCGATGTTGCATTTAAGTGAAAGTTGGAGCTGGTAACCTTTCATGAACCCTGGGAGGTTGGACCTCTTGTCACCAAGATCTTGACACCTGTTCTGTTGACCCCACCCAAACCCTCGAGCCTCAATTAAATCCATATTTGAGACTTCCATATTAATTTGCAAAATTCCCTTTGAATGCTTCCACAGACTAATTCACCAACTTGTTAAAGACATGACTTAGTTATGTTAGGAGGATGTATTTTCATCAACACGAGCAAATTCTTACTTTTCCAGTTAAAGTTTCCCGAAATTTGGAAGACACTATTTCCAAATTTTATGAATTTGAAACCAAAATTAGCAGTAAAGTGAAAAAAAATAACTGCAGGTGCTGGAAATCTAAAGTAAGAACAGAAAATGTTGGAAAAACTCAGGAGCTCAGGCAGCATCTGTGTAAAGAGAAACAAGTTAACATTTCAATTCAGGGTAACTCACCAGCATTTGTATTATGGCGGACAAACCTATTTTCAATTCACACTCTGTTTAGAGAGTTATAACCTGGAAGGTTGTATACTAAGGGCTAGGAAGTGGAATAAACCTAAAGTTCGCTTTTGGCAGACATGCCCTCCTTCTGTGCCATAGCTCTCTATGATCCTTTGATTCCACTGAACCAAACAATCTTTCCAATATTAAGGCCAACCCATGGTATTCCAGACATTACAACTTACGAACACGTTTATTCTCACTGATCTACCTTGCCATGTTAGTCAAATAAGTAACTCAAAGCTTACTGGGCACAGCTAATTATAACAGAGTGGAGACTGGTATCTCAGCACAAAATGGACGTATAGTAATAGCTCCAGCCTGTCAAAGAAGAAATCTTGTCAATGCTGGATGCCTCATTGTGAATGAAATGACCTCAGTGTGACTCAGCAGCAAAAGGTAGAATAACATCAAGATATAGTTACTGTCTAGACTACGGAAGGGACTTTCCATTAATCTATTGTAGACTATGAATCACTGCACAGTTACTGCAACAATACTGTAAAGGTAGACTTGTATATCTTTAGCAGCTTTAATGACCAAGAAATAACTTGACATACATTGAGTTTCTTGAGGGATACATATTGGCCACTACACTGGGGTAAACTCCCTTAATATTCTTTGAAATAGTGCTTGGGAAGAGGATCTCAGCATCTGAAAAGGGGGCACATTCAAGTGATGCTATGGAGGTAGAAATGTGCATTCTGTGTAATGGCCTGATGTGTTCTGAAACCCTTCTCAGGATCAAATACCAATGTGGCAAACAGTCTGGTTTAATTCCATATGGATGGCAGGGGGAGAGATAGGGACAGTGACTGGGAAGTAGATTTGTGATAGGGTTCAAAAGCAAGGATGTAACCAAGTGAAATTGTAAGATGGTCGAGGTAGGGTAATCAATATTATCTCCAATATTCATTCAATGGAACAACTAAACAGCACTGCACACATACCTATACTCACTTTGCACAGTAGTTAAATCTGCAATAAAATTGTGTGTTGGAGCTGTCCACACCCGGTATAACTGTATATTTTATATGAGGGAAGGGAATGTGTTTGTTACTGCATTAAGCAGGTCTGTTTATTTTGTCTAATTTCACCTCACTTTTTTGATTACTTTTTGACTGGCCCTGGATTATCTTCCCCTCTTCAAAATCAACTGTAATCAAAAAAACATGTTTGCCCTGCAAAATAATTACATTTAGCTGGGTCCAATTACAAAGATGCAATTGGAGAACTACCATTTCTGTTTTCTTTAATAATCAAATTGCTGATACCATCAGCTCTTGGCAGAGAAAAAAGAAGAAAAAAATAATTGTTGGCCAACATTTGAATTGATCAAACAAACCCAAATAGCAATTGGAAAAACAGCCATTTTAAAATGATTTTGTCTCCAATCAAGAGAGATTAATAAATCATTTACAATGATCCTAGCTGCTAGACAGGAAAGCACTATAACTTTCTGCACAATTTCACTTTTGGCTGTACTTGATGAAGGTTATTTATGAAAAATAAAGCAGGTGCAGCAACTAACCCTTAGTGAAGTAACAACTAAGTGGTTTCTTCCTGGAAAAAGGCACAGGTTGTTTTTTCCCTAAACAGTCCTGGTGGATTCAATACTAATTAAGAAAAGATTCTTCATTCTCTAATTGGGATCTGTGGGGTTCACTTTTCCTGCTCAGAGATCCACAAATAAATGATACACCATGTTTTTCCCAACTGTGTTTTTTCCTCATTTTAATACCTTAAGGAAGCAGACATAAAAATAGAACATAGGCACAGAGAAGAGATTCAATGTGCTGTTCACCTTGCACATCTCCTTGGGCCACTCTGCATGGAGAGATACTGTATGTGCCAAAATATAACATGATGTGGAGCTGATTATCAATTGGATTTCTCAGTGATAGATGTGTGCCCCAGGTTAGGACTAATCCTTGAGGTAACAACGTAACTGACAAATTTGTCACAAGAGCACGTTCTATTCTGCCAATCAAATAAAAAACCAATGAAAAAATCTGGATGATAAATAGAAAGTTTGTTTAACCTCCTCTGTAATCTGTTTACAAGATAACAGCACATATATTGCAATGCATTATAACTTAACTTTGCATTCATGTTCAAAGATTTAACCTATATTCAAATTCTGTTAGTTTAAACAAAACTTAGACCTCAATTATTCTGAAACAACACTCATATTCCCATGATAACTGCATATATGTCACAGAGCATTTGCTTTGTGTTTTTTCCACTCATGTTTAAAGATTTAATCTATATTTCAATTCGGTTAATAACATTTGATACTCAACTATTCTTAAACAACATTCACATTCCCAGGAATAGCTCAAAGAATTGAAATAGGATCAGTGAAGTCACATTGTCCACAGTGCTCACTGACTCATGTGGATTTTGTTGATAACTCTTCTGGTTGACTCTGTTGACTTCTTTTCCTATTCATCACAGCAGTTCAAATAGTGCACATAAACATCAGTAGTAATTGTGGTGCAGGTAAAATTAGCATCAGAATCCCAGTAGATCAGTCATGAGCTTTCTAGGTTTCCAAAACAACATTTTTTTCCCTGAGAAACATTACCTTATTTGGCATGGCAAATGAGGTTTTCACCTTCAAAGTCAAGTTTCTGTCTATTTAATCACATTCCATGTAATGACGACAGCAATATATTTTCTTTCTCAGATTTTCCAATGAGAAGAAAGCATCCAACTTCCCTTGAACATGAGGGTCTGCTCTCCCTAGCATTCCAAAGAACTGATGCACTTTATTTCTCTGGCAGATTAGTCATAAAATTAAGATTGTTCTTTGTTGTTAGCTATGGGAGACTATGCCTGAAATTCCTGGAAGACCAATACTGCCCTAATATACTATATGACATTCTGCAGAATGAGTGCTGACTTCTTAAGAATTTAAAGAGCCTCATGCCATATTGATATTTGGCTTTGTTACTTCTGAATCTGAACCTTCTAGCCTTTTGAACAACCTTTTCATACACCAATGACACCCACCATCATGTTGTGTCACAATAAAATCAAGCTAAAGGGGATAGACTGAGAACAGGTCTAGCAGCATAAAATTGGGCATCCATGAGACACACTATCTGCAAGAATATGCATCACCACCATCTATAACTACACGGCTCAACATACCCCTCACTCCAGGCCAGGGATCAATGTTGGTTCAGCAAGGAGTGCAAAAGGGCATCCTGGAAAAGCAACAGATATACCAAAAATCGAGGTTTCAGCCTCGTGGAACTGCAGCTCAGGACTACATGCACACTATAGACAGAGCTAAGTGTCCAGCAACAAGTAACCAGCAACAGATCAAATCTAGGCTTTGCAGTCCTATGGCATCTGATCATCAATGGTGGTGAAAAAGTGAACAACCAACAGAAGAAGGAGGTCCTGAGAATACTATCCTGAACAATGGTGTGGCCCTGCACATGAGTGCTTGAGATAAGGTTGAAACGCTGCCAAATATATTCAGCCATCTCAGCTTCTTCCTGATATCCCCCATCACAGAAGCCAATCATCAACCAGATCAATTCACTCCATTTGATAGCAAG
>JARFYF010000058.1:11723612-11740276 GCA_030265395.1 Rhina ancylostomus | reverse complement strand
ACATTTCTGTGATTTAAGTGCACTTTAAGATGTCTGGTTTTCTGATTATCTGTACAGAGTGCAATATTTCAGGAAGGAATGTGATTTTAATCAACTTGTTTTAGGATTTTTACAATACAAAGCTGTGATTTTCAAAAAAAGAATGTATTTTATCCACTTTGTAAATTTAATTATATTATGTTAGTAAATGGCCTTTCTAACATTCTTATTGCTCTTTCTATCTGAGATAATGCACAAACTAGAGACAATATATCACTTTATTTATCAAGAGTTTGGATTAATCTTCCTCTTCCTATTTAATAAACATAATGAAATATTTTAAATAGATTCAAGCAGAAAATGCCTAAACGATACTTTAGAAATATATCTATTGAATCTACTGTACAGAAAATATATTGTCCTCCATCACCAATTAAATGACAGTATTTTTTCTGTCTGACTTTCCAGTCATGTTTACCATTATAATGGTACAAACAGATGTTCAACAGCTGTTGGGCAGATGCATCTAGGAGTCAGGTCAACATAGGTTTGGCTCTGATTGTTACCCCCTGTTAATACTTCTGTAGAGGAAATTCAACCTAACATGCTGAGTTGAATGGTAGTTTAAAACCTCATCAAATGCCGATCTCTACTGGTTTCAGTGGAGAGTGAAGTCAGATGGGTTTGTGAAATCAGTGTGTGTGCAGTCATGCTGGTTTCCTGATGTATTGGTTAGGTTAGAATTGACACCCTTTGTTTTCTAAATTCAGTCTGTAGATGGTAGCTTTGATGAGCAGCCCAGGAATGCAGCTGTAAAATCAACCCCACCCTGACAAGAACATCTTTTGAAGGGAAAGGTTTGTCAGTGTGGTGGGGGAGAACAAAGAGAACATTTTAAAAAAACTTTGATTTTTTTTCCCTCAGGCGAATAGTCCTTAATGTGCAACATTTAAATCTGTGAATTGTTATCAGCTTCCAAAACTTGGCTACGCTGAAGTCAAGGGAACCAAATTTTGCAAGAGGAATTCACTGCATTGACACAACTCTATCAAATGTTTAGCACCAGATATTGAAGGACAACTTCATTGGAGAGTAAACCCTATGAAGAGCAATGCATATTATTATTAACTATATATAACAAATTTTAAAGTATCTTCTCATCCAAAGATTACACTAAAACTATACATAGTCACCCATCTTCCTAAATGTATTAGTTCATTGTAGGCAGACCTGAGACTCTGGGCCTTTTTAAATAGATTTATTATATACTGTATTATTATGTTGGTCCATATTTTAAACTCCCTGATCTGACTTTGGAGTCTTAAGAATGTTCCTTTGCTGGGATTTCCATGTAAATAATTGTCAGAAGTATTTTAGCCAACGAAGAGAATGACAATCTGTCAGTAGTTAATTGTTCTGGTTGAGAGATAATCCCCATCCCAAAGGTTCTAGTGTTTTTGATTGGGCAGTGCGGAAGCAGCCAGCTAATCGATTGAGTCATTTGGGCAAATTGTGAGGATGGTCCTCAATCTGTGTTTAATTAATTAATTCAGTTGACTCATGAAAATAGAAACCCTGAGGTAGAAGCTCATCCTCTGTAACTTGCCCTATAGTAGCTTCAATGGAGCTGAAATTTGGAAGTTAACAAGTAGCTGTCACTATATTGTGCATTTAGAACATGAGACCAGCTACTAATTTTTAACCTCTTGCATAACGATGGGCAAATTGTCAATGACCTGAAAACAATATATTTATATATGAAAACATTATATCTCGCTATAATTCCCTCTGCAGTAAAATTGCCTTTATCTGCCTTCACATATAATAAAGGGGTCATGGGAAGAGTACTGGAGGATGTCCATGAAACCATATAATTCTGCATTTCCAAGAGAGGAGAAATGGTCACAATGCAAGGAGAGATCGAAACATCCTTACAAGGGCCAGGGGTCCGACTTGTTTGCCAGACTAGTGCTTTCATTATGAGTGGAATTAGAGATAATGCAGGCTACCACTGGCAAAGCAACAACTAATGTCTGTAAATGCACACTGAACACTGTCCATTTAACTGTCACTCAGTGCAATGGGGGGATTTGGAAGGCACAGCATGCCTGTCAAATGTGATTCATTTATTTGAATTGGCTGAATTGTAAAAACTTTTTACGCCTTCCCTTGCCTTTTGCGAGCTCCACAACAGCCACTGATAACTGCAGCTCAGTTGGCAGCCTTCTTGCTCTCCAGTCAGAGGTTCAAGTCTCAATCCACAGGCTTAAGCATTAAATCCCAGACAGAGGGAATGGAACACTGTTGGGGCTGTTGCCTTTTGATGGGATATTAATTCAAAACCCTGTCTGCCCCTTCAGATGGCTATAAACAATCCCACAGACCTCAGTAAAGGGAGTAGTTTGTAATTGGTTTATTATTGTTACATGTACTGATATACAGTGGAAAAACTTTGTTTGCATCCAAACAGGTCATTCCATACATAAGTACATTGGGGGCAGTTATAAAGAAAATGCAATGCAGGTAGACAAGGTGGAAAGACAATTAAGGTGCAAAAACTGACTTGGCCCCAGTGCCCTAACCAATACATATTACTTGTCAACATTCCCAACATAGATTATCCAGCCATTATTACATTGGAGTGGAAACCTGTTTTGCACAAACTGGCGGCTATATTTCCAACATTGCAACAATTACCACATTTCATTGGTTGTAAAGCACTTTGAAATACTTGAATGGAACATGAAAATCAGTGTACAAATAAAAGTCTTCTTTTCTTCATGTATTCTTAAAAAAGCATATCTTACTTGAACAAGAAAGCACTTGTGGTGGATTAAGGCAGGGAGAAGAAAATATTCTTTAGAATAGTACAGATGTTGGAAACCTAAAATGAAAGAACAGAAAATGTTGGGAAATCTCAACCTGTCAGTCAGTCCCTGTGGAGGAAATAGACAGGTTCTCATTTTCAGGCATGGACCTTTCATCAAGAGACCTGAATCATTCACTCCACAGGGACTGACTGGCCTGTAGCTTCCAGCAGTTCCCTCTTCTAAAAAACATTTACATTAATTTCACCCATGAGTCACACTAAAGTAGAACTGAATTACAGGCCTCTACAGTTCAAAGCTCTTGTTTGCCATAAGCTGTTGACAGAAGAAAAGGGGTAGTATCACTTATCAATACCCCCTGTGGGTACTGAGATTAAATTTGATGTTTTCTGTCAGTTTTCTAGACTTGGATCTTCTCAGGTAAGGTACAGTGGTGAGGCACAGCCTTCAGAAAATATTTCTTCAGGATCAGTACAAAATTGCTGCCTTATCTGTTATGTAGAAAAGAACTATCTAATAGTGTGTCATCATTCCTAAATAAATAAAATTAATTCAAGTTTCTAGCACCATATTTCATTGACTTTTATAGTTCAGAGTTAATTGGAAAGGGATTTAGTTCTTCATTGTTCTATTAATCTCTGGAACAAGCCTGGTAACATCCACATCATATATGAACAAAGAATGTCTGTGGATCCTTGTAAAGACGTCATATGTGTCCTGCTTAAGTGTCTTTCTCTGCCCTGTTTGTTACTGATGTGTTGCTGTGAGTGACTTCTGTTAGTCGATGTCAATTCCTTACTCTCTTTTTATTGTTACTCCATTTGCATGTACTCAATGGACAGGAAACTCAAAGCTCCCAGTCGGGAATGTTTGTAAGTAAAACCTGATCATGTATTGATAAGCCCCTGCTTGCTGCTATTGACACTTTGGTGCACAAGTCATGCTGTTATACCCAGAAAGCATTTTTAAAAAATCAACCTGTGCTTTTACATTGGAACTTAAGGCAAGAAACTGAACCTGATTAATAATTAGGCTTGCCACTAGTATGTAAATACATTTACATTTGACTGAAAAAAATGTTCCATCTCAAAAATACAATTTATAGAGGCCCCTGGGTATAATTTGCTTCTTTTTAGGCACTCTGCATAAAACCTCAGATTTGCAACAATTGCCTTCACAGTTTCAAGGTTTATTATGCAAAAAGTTCCTAAGATTTCAATGCCCACTCAAAATGGTTTCCATTTTGCAGTGACAATTAAGTTGCAGCGTAACACCACAGTTGGTTGTGTATTGTCAGAGGCCTTAGAAGCAGGTAGATGGATTTGGCATGTTTATTAATCTGGAAGACGTGAGCATCACAAGCAAGGCCAACATTTAACACTCATCCATATGTGACCTTGCAGAGGTGATAATGAACATCTCCTTGTTCCACTGTAGTCCTTCTGCTGAAGGTAGTCCCACAGAGCTTTTGGGTAGGGAGTTCCAGCTTTTAGAGCAGGTGATGAAGAAATGGAAATTGCTTCTAAATCAAGACCATAGAGAGAACTCTTAAGTGGTGGCATTCCTATGCACCTGTTTCCCATTTCTTTGATGGTAGAGCTGGAGATAGGGGAAATGTTGCCTAACAGAAGCCATGGCAAATTGCTGGTGTGTATTTTGTTATCACAACAACTAGAGCCACAGTGTGCTAGTCTAGGACAGAGGGAATGAACTGGGTGAAGGGTGTGTCCTGGGCATTTCTTTAAGTTTACCCCAATTTAAATATTCAAGGGCTGGGATCTTTGGCCTACATTCTAAAATGATCCTTTGGGAGGGCAGTTTCATACATGACTGATTACATGCATTCCCTGGACAGGTGAATTGTAGTTAATAAGGTCACATAAATGAGATAATACCCAAGCTAGTTTGTTACTGGAGCTTTTAATTTAATCCCAATTCCCTGTTCTTTGTTTTTTGGACCTGTACTTTTCCACACCACAACTGTTTATCTAATTCCACTTTGAAGGTTATGCTTCATAGCAACAATCCCTTGTTAGACTGCATTCAAAAACTGAAGACACTTCATGTGATTTTTTTAAGAATGTCACAAGTCCTGCTTGTACAATAGCTTAGAGCAAAAGTCTGAAACATCAAAAATCCAAACTTAATGTAGCAAATCATCTTCAAGATATACTGATTAATGCTAACAAACCAAATAAATATGTAATAAACATTTCATGCAGTTTTATATTGTGTTATAGTATAATAGTATTTATTTACTTATAAAGCATAACATGACATTTAAAAATTATATCAAGTGCACAAAATCTGATTTTATCCATAATCCTAAGTACCATGGGATTTCAGGCAGAGTTTTTTTATTGTTTAACAGTGTATTTGGTATTGGAACTGATTTATTATTGTCACATGTACCAAGGTACATTGAAAAACTATAAGATGGTGCAATAATCTGAACCAACACTCAGTGCAGCACTGAGGGAATGCTGTGTCATTTGAGGTACCATCTTTCAGATGAAGCATTAAATTAAAATTCTATGTGTTCCTGGGAAATGTCCCAGAACAGTAATTTCTCTGTGGACACCCAGAGCCTTCAGTGTACAATATATTTACATGCTTGTCTTATGTCAGTTCAGAGCATATCAGTACCTGGACTGCTGCTGGTTGAGGAGGTAAAGAGTGTTCAATAAAATAGGCCACAATTAGCAAGTTGATTGTTTTATGAATAACCTTCAATCTTTCTTTATAAAGTTCAGGAATTAAATAGTCATCAAAGCAACTAATTCAATAATAAAAAAGACTTGAACCCCAAAAAAATAAAATTTCTGCAAATAGACATGCTGCCTAAACTTCTGTGTGCTATCTACTCAAAGTGAAGAGGTGTAAGATTTTTAATCCAATAGTGACTTTCTGCAACTAAATAGAGAAGAGGTTTGGCACATCTCCATATTCTGACAGAATTGGGGAGGTCACAGAGTACAATGTGTTGAAGTTTCTAACATTGATCTCACTGTAAAGTTACACCTTGGAATAGTAATTACTATGTTTTTACCTTGTTCAAGTTGCCATGTTCCCACATTCCTGCACTTCAAATGTAAAAAAAATCCAATGTACAGATGTAGACAGGATCAAACCTGGGAGCCTGTAGAATTAAGGAGAGAAAAGTTAGAAGTTGGACAGACCTTAGATGTGCAGAATCTGGAGATGTGCCAGACAGCAGTGAAATTGCAAAAAATGTCTTTGAAATGAGGTAGATTGATGAGATGCACCAATATCAGTTTATAAACTTGTGAGGTTAGGAGGAAAGGAATCATACCTATTCCAGGAAGGGAATAAAGGAAAATTGAGTAAGTTCCAGTTGGAATTAATATCATTTCAGTGGAAGGAAGAAAATTAGATTTTTTTGATGAATGTGATTTTTTTTAAGAGATGTGTTTGTTAGATTCAATGAATTTTTCCTCCCTTAAAAACACGTGTTTTTATTTCTGTGCATTTCTGCATGGAATCCTAGCATTCTAGTTTCAATACTTTCTAGATATCCTTTCGCCCTAAGACACAAACAGAAATGTAGAAAAAGGTAGATCCTATCCGTTAACTAGTTGTTGACAAGGAATCTAACCTAAATGTACCCGTTATACCAGAAAAGTATTTCATTGTGTTGATTTAGATGCATTTGGCAACAGTGTGTTGGAGTGCTCCTGTCTGTTTTACATGCATTTCGTAGTTAGTTGAAGAATAAGAAAAGTCTAGGCCCAACATAATGAAGCTTTAGACACAGCTCTGAAACTCATGGTGCCTCAATAGTGGCAGTTAGCCAATAGTTTATTCTTGCCTTAAAGGTCAACAGGGCCAGATACCCAGGTTTAGTACAAAAATAGTGTCTGAGTAACAGATGGTATGCACAAGCCAAATGGGTGAAAATCCTTCATAAACAAGGGCAAACTGTTGTCTAAGGTACACTGAATCCAATTTACTCATTTGCTGACCTACTGTGGCTCATAGTTAAACGCTGGTTTCAAATCCTTCCAATGTCCCTCTCCTCAATGCCTTTGTGATCTTTTTCTATCCTATAAAGCAAGAAAGCTGCTTCACCAACTCTGGACTCTTGGTCATCCTTGAATTTAGTCATTCCACAATTAGCAGCCATGCCTGCAGCTGCGAGCCTCTGGAATTCCCTCCCTAATCCATCATCTCTCTACCTTTCATCTTGTAAGATAATCTTTAGAAGCTACATCTTGGCAAATCCCTTAATATCTCCTCAAGTGCCAAAGGGTCCATTTTTATTTGTTAATTATTCCAGTGAAGACTTTAGAATGTTTTATTGCATTAAAGAATCAACTTATTAATAGAGGTGCCCAGAAGTTTATCCTAGGCCAATAGTGCTGAGGGTAATTCCATTGGAACTGAATTTCAGAAGCGGTATAGTATGTAAGTGGTGACCATGGAGCTTATTGACTGGAAATAAATTTCCAGGCATGGGCTTTATTGTATAGCTGAAAACTTATGGAACAACTTATTGCTTCATTAAACTACTTGAATTTCTTCTTTGGTAGAACATGTTTGAAAATAAGCCCTCTCTACCCGAGTACAAAGTGGCATCTGTCCAGAAATCTCGCTTCATCCTCCTGCATTACAGTACCTTCAAAGCCGGCTGGGATTGGCTTATCTTACTCGCTACGTTTTATGTTGCGGTGACCGTTCCATACAACGTTTGCTTCACAGAGACCGAGGACAGCTCCTCCACTTCCCGCAGCACCACTGTGAGTGACGTTGCTGTGGAAATGCTCTTCATTTTCGGTAAGGCAAATTTTCAATTCATTATTTCTACGCCACTGAACACAACAGAGCAGAACTTCCTCAGTCAAAAGGAGAACAGGAGGTTGCATTTGCTCATTTTTCTTAAACAGTTCTTGATACATGTATCTCATTAAACAATTTGCTCATTTTATCCCTTTAATAATGCTTTTCTGCCTTTTCTCATTGTGTTAAACTCTAATATTCTTTAATGTTTCCACCACCTTCATCAGGTATAGTCATTCAGTTGCTTGATCAGGATTCGTTATTCATTTCCCACTAATTCTGTTCCCCACGCGCCCTTACTGAATTACTGATATTACTCTGATCAGTCGGGGGCAATTTCAATTAAAAGTGAATTGAAGAATTACCAGCAGCTGCGCCACACTGCATAATTCTAGTAAATTGTTTGGAAGTGTTCATAATATTCATTAATAAATTTTGGGATCATAAGCAGCCATGAAAAACTAGACTCAGTCTGAGTCACTGAGTTTACAAGCATTAGTCCTTCCTTGCAATCCCAAGTTGCAGTTGATACTGCTGCATGTTGGAGATGGAATTTTAAAGTAAGATCCACTGTACCACTCTCATTGTAACCTCACCTATGTGGTGTGGGCTGACTTCTGAGACTTTATTCTTTATGCCTCAGTTACATGGTTCATGCTGCTTTTACCACCCTCACCATTGGGATACTGAAATGTCTGCAGCTCATTCCATTAGCATCAAGACTTACTTGAAAAAAATTAATATTATTACATATTTTAATTTGATTTTTTGTCCTTTTTTAGTTCTCTAAACGTTTCTACTCTAAATTGAAAATGAAAAGTTAATGCCAATTAATATTTGCAGATTTGCATCTGAGGGGAATAAAAGCTCTATTAAATTACATAAAGTTCTAAAGGCTGTACCAACTGATAATCTGCTAACTTTGAATTTAATTTTCAACTGAGTAATATTTTTGTGGCTTTGCCAAACCTATTCGTACTTTGGAGCTGTAGGTGGCAGGCAGCTGTGGGCTGAGCTGGTAAACGTTGTACATTCAGTGTCAATCGTTACAGTAGCTTGGTGGTGTTACGCTTGTTCTTCATCAAGAGACAAACTTTGCGTGGGTTTAACATCTGAACATTTTTATTAACCAACACACCAGACTGGCTTGCTTTCCCTCTCTTTTTACAGCCACTTGCTGTTCCCTCATGTGACCCCTTGCATTGCCTACTGGGAACTGTAGTTCTTTATTATAACTACATAATAACGCATAATAACACAGATGGGAGGCAGGCAGGAACTGGAAAAGCAATGGTCTGTGTTCAGTGATCATTGGTGCTCACAGCTCGAAGAAAGCTGTCCCACAAAGCACTTGAAGTCTCTGTAGTGTGAGCTTCCCTTTTCTGATGTTGGTTACTGTCAAGTGTGAGTGGATTGTTGACATCCACTGTTTGTGATGCTCTCAGGTTGACCACATAGCTAATCACATTAAAATGTTCTCAAAGACCATAAACAAAAGAAACAGAAGCAGGAGTGAGCCATTCAGCCCCTTGTGCCTACTCTGCGAGATCATGGCTCATCTTTTACCTTTAAGCCATCCAAGTGGATGACATACATTTTTATATATTATACTCCACCTACCATGTCCTTGCCCTTTCCATTATCCTATCTGTATCCCACTGAAACTCCTCTGCATCCTCCCCACAATGCACATGCCACCTAGTTTTTAATCATTAGCAAACTTGGATGCTTTGTGCCTCATGTAGATTGGGAACAGTTGGGACACCAGCACAAATGTCTGCAGCAACCTATTAGTCACAGCCTCTCAACCTAAAAATGACCCACTTATTTATATTCTTTGCTTTCTGTCCATTAAGTAATGTTCAACCTATGCCAGTATATCTCCTCCAATGCTACACACTCCAATTTTGTTTAAAAACCTTGTGTAGCATCTTATTAAAGACCTTGTCAAACTTGTAGTACACCACATCGACTGCCTATTCTTATTATTGATTTATGGGTACCCTGTTACCAGCATCTTAATAGTAGATTCCAGCATTTCCATTCCACTACAAAGTAAGAAGGAAAAAGCACAAGTTTTAGCTAATATTTTAAATATTAAATATTTCATAGTGTAATTTAAAGATTGAAGTAGATATGTTCAATTAAGGTAGAAGCTCAAATCCTGGAGAAATATTAAATATAAACATATTTCAAATCCATTGTTTTGATATATTTCAGCAAGAGAATTAACATTTATTAGTTAATATTTTAAGTTTTTCACAGAGTGAAATAAAAATTGAATTACATATGTATGATTATGTTAAAAAAGAAAATATTAGAGTAATTTTGTTAAAAAATTTGTAAAATCCAAATCCATTATAATTTGACATTTTAATGCAAGGGAATTACAATTCACAAACATAAAACAAGTACTTTGGAGCCTGAAACTTAGCTAACCAGCAATTACAGCTTAATATGCTATTTAAAATTCACTTAGTCCTTTTGCTATAAATGAAAACATTTTGGGAGCATTTTCAAATACCTAAAGTTCTTGTCAGTTCAACTGATTTCTCTGATTCTTTTAGAATATTATGCTAATCACTACAGGAGGATGAAACAATGGCAGCAACAGAATAAATACACATTAAACTACCCATGCACAGAAATACTGAAGTTTGTATGACCTTCAGGATATAATTACAATGAAAGCCGATTAGATTCTTTATATTAATTTTATGGGGCGTGGGCATCGCTGTTAAGGCCAGCATTTATTGCCTAATGTTAATTGCATTTGAGAAATTCCAAGTGACCTGCCTCTACGAACTGCTCCAACGCTTCTGGTGAGACTTCTCCTGCCATGTTGTTGAGTTCGACCCAACAATGATGAAGGAAGGGCAATGTATTGAAGAGTTAGAGTGGTGTGCCACTTGGAATGGAACTACAGTTCTCCTTTGCCTGTTACCCTTGTCCTTTCTGGTGCTAGACATTGCAGGTTTGGGTGTGGGTCAGGAATGGACTGAATGCTGAAGTTGGTAGATAGGGCTCCAAGCAAGCAAGCCTTTTGTTCTGGATGGTGGTGAACTTCTCGAGCTTCATCATTATTACAGTTGCAAAATTTAGACCATTTTTTCCCTCATGCCATTGTTGCTCAGAGTATGCATCCTGACATGTACAGGAGCACCATTCTGTGGTATCTGCCAAGGTGTATCAGAGTTGATATGTCCTGTTGTAGCTGTACAAATCATTGGTTAGACCGCTCTTAGAGTTTTGTCTACAGTTCTGGTCGCCATACTACAGCAAGGATGAGGCAGCAATGGAGAGGGTGCAGGAAAGATTCACCAGGAAGTTGCCTGGAATGGAGTGTTATAGTCAGAAGGAGAGATTCAATAGGTTGTGTTTACTCCCACTGAAATAAAATTATGAGAGGTACAGATAGGGTCTTTTAGTCTATTTCCCAGGGTAGAAATATCAAATACTAGAAGGCATAGCTTTAAGGTGAGAAGGGGAAAATTTAAAGGAGATTTGCAAGGCAAGTTTTCTCCACAGAGAATGGCAGGTGCCTGAAACACAATGCCAGGGAAAATGATACAATAGCAACATTTAAGAGGCATTCAGACAGACACATGACCAGAGGTATACAGACCATATGCAGGCAGATGGGTTAGTTAGATTGGCATTATTGGCGGCAAAGACATGATGGGCTGAAGGGCCTGTTTCTGTGCTGTACTGTTCTATGTCCTAGTGGAACATAGTAGGCTGACCTTAATAGAGGTTTATTAAATCATGAGAGGTGTAGATAGGATAGATGGAATCTTTTTCCCAGAGCAATGGAGTCTAGAATTGGAGCAAACAGGTTAAAGGTGAGAGGGGAGAAATTCAAATGAGATTTGAGGTGTAGGTTTTCCACGCTGTCTGCTAACATCTAATTCTCGCTTGTTCTACCTTTAAAACTGTTGGTGTTAACATGCATTCTTCCATGAAATTGCTTTCTATTATAAAGGCTGGGTTACACTTTATTTTCTCCATTAACACTTGTGCCTTATTTTCTTTATCCAACAGATATTATCCTGAACTTTCGGACCACATACGTCAGTCAGTCAGGTCAAGTGGTGTATGATGCTCGATCCATCTGCATCCATTATGGAACCACATGGTTTATTGTGGATTTAATAGCTGCATTGCCATTTGACCTACTCTATGCCTTTAACATAACTGTGGTAAGTTACATTTAGCCATTTGCCATTTTCCCAGGGTCCGTAGGCATGATGATTAGATTCATTTATTCCTATAATGAGATTTCTTTGAATGGATAATGTTTTTTGGGAAGTCAGATAGGGATAGGACATACACAGTCAGTGGTAGGAGGCCAAGGAATGTTGATGAACAGAGGGACCTTGGGTTTCAAGTGCAAAGTTCCCTGACAGTGTCAACACAGGTAGATGGTATGGTAGAGAAGGCATATGGCATATTTGCCTTCAAAGGTCTTGTCACAGAATATAAAAGCTGGGATGTCTCATTGCAACTTTACAAAACACTGGTTAGGACACACTTGGAGTACTGTGTGCAGTTCTGCTTGCCAGACTATAGGAAGGATGCGGTTGTGCTGGGGAGAGTGCAGAGAAGATTCACCAGGATGTTGCCTGGATTGGAGAACTCTGGGGTGAAATTGGATAGGCTGAGCTTGTTTTCCTTGGAATCAAATAATGTTATTTACCTTTATATACTTGATAAAGGTGTGTAAAATTAGAAGAGGCATAGGTAATTGGTCAATCTTTTTCCCATGGTAGTTGCATCAAAAACAAGAGGCTATAAGTTTAAGACAAGAGGAAAAGTTTTAAAGGGGATTTGGTGGAGATTTGTTTTACACAGAGAGTGGTTGATGTCTGGAACTCACTGCCATAGATGGGGATGAAGTCAGAAACAATCATTACTTTTACAAGAGGCATAAGAGATCCTGCAGATGCTGGAATCTGGAGCAACACACACAAAGTGCCGAAGGAACTCAGCAGGTCAGGTGAAGCTTCAGAGACAATACTGGGCTGGAAGTGATGGCCACAGGCAGAGATTGTGGCATAGATCATACCCAATGGCTCCTGTCTTCCCCTGAACTTAGTTGAGGATAATTTCTGTTCATTCTGCCTTGAATATAAGATGAATAATGTGACAAATCAGAGGCAGTAGACAGGTCCAGAGTGATGGTGGTGTGATGGAGCTGTGTGGCATCAACATCCATTTGCAATTTTCTGTGGATTTGAATGATCCCACCAAAGGAGTCACACGGCAGGAAACTCTTCCCCTTATCAGAAGTGAATAAAACTGGAGGGCATAGATTTAGGGTAAGGGGTAAGAGTTTTGAGGGGGACCTTTTTCACCCAGAGTGGTGAGTACCTGGAATGCACTGCTTGAGAGAGTGGTGGAAGAAGATGTGCTGATGACATTTAACAAATGTCTAGACAAACACTTGAATCACCTAGGCATAGAAGGCTAGGGGCCAACTGCTGGAAGGTGGATTAATACAGATGGGTGCCCATGGGTCAGCATGGATGTGGTCGGCCAAATGGCCTATTTCCTCTATGTAGATGGGAAATGGAAGGGAGTTGAGATGTATCCTTGTGGGACTCCAAAGTTAACAGTACAGGAGTGGTAGAAAAGCAATTGTGAGTACAAATCAGTAAATAAGAATAGAAGCAAACAAGAACAATTCTACCCAGCTGGAAACAGGAGAGGTGCTGGAGGAACTATGTCAAAATCTACGGACAGTATGGCGAGAGATAGTTTGCCACTGTCATGTATGGGAGGATATTTCTGACTTAAATGAGGGCCACTCAGGTAGAGTGGTGGGGGCAGAAACCTGATTGAAGGAATGGAAACATTGACCTGCAGAAACGTGGACACAGAAACAGGACCTGGGAGAGGAAGGGGTGCTCTTGCCATTGTCCAGCTTCAATCTTTTAAAGAAAGTGGATTCTTTAATCCAATCTGCTTTGGTCTAGTCCTTATGAACTATCTGGTAGTTAATACCCAATAGGTTTGTTTCAATTAGATGATGGAACTAACTGTTATGAATCTGTTTTGCTGACAGCCATATAATTAACAAATTTTCAGTGTAATGATTCCATAACCACCCACTCACAAATTAAACAGAGAAGGCTCTGTTGTTTTACTAAATTCTCTCAGGCTAGCAGCTACTTGGCAAGTGCCTCTCTGGTATGACAGTAAATATTAAAAAATAAAGATTTTGATGTTTTCTCAGGTTAGTCAGAGAAGTTGTAACTAGGTGATGCTCGAAACTGCTTTGTCACTCTGCCTGGTGGGATATCCACAGAGGGCGGGGTTTTCTTCTTGGGGGAAACTTGGAATGTTTTCAGGAGCTGAGGCGAAGGCCAAAGACGAGTGGTGTTACGCAGGTGGAAACCGGTGGCTACGTGACTGCAAAGTCAGTTTTGTCAAACCCACTGAGCTTTAGGTGGTTTCCAGGGATGGGAATGGTAACCAGAGGGTTATGCTTGTGGTGAGGACAAAGATATCAGTTCTCCCAGTTCTGGATGTCAGATGAGTGGTGGAGAGGACCAGGAAGTTGATGAGATATGACTGAGTGCCATCAAGATTCACTTGGAACCTGATGAAGTACATTCACATGACATCACCAAATTCCGGGTTATTTGCCAGATAATTCTTGGGATTGTAGGGAAGAACCTGGTCACCATTTGCAAGGTGCTTTCATATTGCTGTATGATCCATACCCTGCACCTCTGCTGCACAGTCGCCAAGCCATCTTCCAGTTCTTTAGTGATCAAAAATGGGTGGTGTACCAGGGGCCCGATAGACATGTCTGCAGAGGTAAAGGGAAAATTTACCAAGTATTGCCCTCATCCTGATGTGGCTGCATCAAGCGATGCATAGAGTCTGGGTATGCAAACACCAAATGTCACTAGTGTCAAGGTTCTACCTGTCCCTGGCATTGTGAAGGATAGGCTTGGCTATGTTACCATGGAGTGTTCTTTCAGGTGGACTGCCATACCACCTGTCCCCTGTAGTAAAGTTTCTGCAGCAGAACACTTTTGCCCGCCAATTAGCTGGAAGCCCTGCAGGAGGAGGAGATGGTGGATGGTTCCCTGAGCAGACTAAAAATCATTTGACTGAATGCTTCATCACCAGAATTAACAAACAAGCACCAAGACCTTGCTTGGCTGGTGGTGGGAACAGCCCCCTCATCAGATCTTTCATGCACAGCCAGCTTCAATCCCAGCACACTCTGCCCTCAAGTGGCTGCTGTGTGGGTGAGATGTTTAGCCACAGGATGCAGAAGTTGCTTGCAATACCTGCATTTATTGTCCATCATTAGTTTTCTCAAAAGTGAGGAGGTAGTTAGGCACATTGGCACGTTTGGAGTTATACGTAGGTTGTAAGATGGGGGGTTTACTTCCTTGAAGGACATAAGTGAAGCAGCCAGGGTTTTTATAAGATTTCTTTATGAGTCACGTTTACATCGAAACACACAGTGAAATGCATCTTTTGCATAGAATGTTCTGGGGGCAGCCCGCATGTGTCGCCACGCTTCCAGCGCCAACATAGCATGCCCACAAATTCCTAACCTGTAAGTCTTTGGAATGTGGGAGGAGACAGGAGCACCCGGAGGAAACCCACGCAGACACGGGGAGAACATACAAACTCCTTACAGACAGTGGCCAGAATTGAAGCCAGGTCGCTGGTGCTGTAATAGTGTTACGCTAACCACTACACTACCGCATCCAGTCGTTTTATGTTTATAATGACAAAGACATGCTTTTCTATTAATTATATTTTAATTACATGAATTTAAATTTCCCAGCTGCCTGCTGGACGTTGAACTCAAATACCAGACCTCTAGCTGCCAGCTTGTAACTTAAACACTTTGCTACTGATTCCATGACGGCAGGATAATAGGATTAATATTCCAGGGAGATGGCTCAAAGAAACATTATCATCAGACCCAACTTGAGAATCAAGAAATTCTTTTCCCCTCCTGCTTGATCTATTTTGAGGCATCAATGTTGATGTTTCAGTGACTCAATCATTTAATTAATCAAAGTGATTGTTTTGCATCAGTGCAGTGACTACTTCAAATGTCATCTGAAAGAAAACATTAGCCGGTCTGATTTGTTTTCCAGACCTCCCTGGTTCACTTGTTGAAGACTGTGCGCCTGTTGCGGCTGCTGCGATTGCTGCAGAAACTTGACCGGTATTCCCAGTACAGTGCTATGGTCCTAACACTTCTAATGTCAATGTTTGCGCTGCTTGCTCATTGGATGGCCTGCATTTGGTACGTGATTGGCAGGAGGGAAATGGAAATGAATGATCCACACACTTGGGATATTGGTAAGACTGGACTAAGGTTTGATTCATACAGATATAACCTTGTCTAAATATTTATTAGTTGGAAATCTTGATGCCACATTCACTGTTAATGCTTTTTTTTTGCCTTCTTCAAAATTACTCCCAGTTTATTCTCTTTGGGACGCTTCCGTATGTATTAGTAGACTGCTAGTCCCCTTGCTTTCAGCAGGTGTGAGGTATAAGTACTGGAATGCAGTGTTGTGTAACATAAATGAATATTTTTTGGTTAAGTTGCAGTTGAATATCTAAGTTAGAAGAACTTCCAGTGCCTTCCTAAGATCATGGAGGCTTTTAGCAAGAACCTCAGAAATCAACAAGAACAAAAACATCTCTCCTATCTTAAAACAATAACCGTAACACAGAAGTTTGCTTGCATAGTACCTGCCTTGGCACTATTGATAGTGAAATTCAAATTTTGCTATTTTTGTAAATGACCTCAGCTGGTAAGTCTACACATGAATAACTAATTAATATTCATTACCAGCATCCGAGAGCATCAACGCACCCTAACTCCAATCTGGTGAGGTTTTGTAGAATTGCTAATATCCTAACTAGATGAAGATTGGTATTGGTATTGGTTTATTATTATCACTTGTACCAAGGTACAGTGAAAAACTTGTCTTGCGTACCGATCGTACAGGTCAATTCATTACACAGTGCAGCTACATTGAGTTAGTACAGAGTACATTGAGGTAGTACAGG
>JARFYF010000058.1:11616488-11631651 GCA_030265395.1 Rhina ancylostomus | reverse complement strand
AGGGTTATGGGGAAAAGGCAGGTAGGTGGATCTGAGTCCATGGCCAGATCAGTCATGATCTTAATGAATGGCAGACAGACTCAAAAGGCCAGTTGGTCTACTCCTGCTCCTATTCCTTATGGCCAAGGCAGTCCATAATCTCATTTTGGCAGATAAATGCAAAACTCAAATCATTTAATGAGTTGAGCATGCATTTGGTTTCTAGAATGGAAATTTCTACCCTCTCAGAATTTGCAAGGTGTATCTAAATGAACTGGACAGGTGGGACAAGGAATGGCAGATGGGATTTAGGTCAGACAAGTGTAAGGTATTGCATTTTAGTCAGTTAAAACTGGGCAAGACTTACACAGTAAATGGTAGGGCCCTGGAATGTGTTGTAGAACAGGAGTACATGTACATAGTTGCCTGAAAGTGGTGACACGATGGTGAAATAGGGCTTTGGCATTCTTGCCTTTATCAGTCAAGACACTGAGTTCAGGAGTTGGGAATGTCATGTTGCAACTGTACAAGTTATTTGTGCGACCATACTTACTGTGTGCAGTTCTGGTCACCCAACTATAGGATGGATGTCATTAAGCTGGAAAGGGTGCAGAAAAGATTCACAAGGATGTTATCGGGACTAGAGGGCCTGAGTTATAGAGAAAGACTGGATATGCTGGGATTTTTTAACCCTGGAGCGTAGGAGTCTGAGGGGAGACCTTATAAAGGTATAAAAATCATGAGGGGGTAAATAAGGTGGAAGGTCACAGTCTTTTTTCCAGGGTAGGGAGTCTAAAACTAGAGGACATAGATTTAAGTGAGGAGAAAGATTTAAAAGGAATAGGAGGGAAACTTTTCCATACACAGAGTGTTGGGTATATGTGACAAGTTTCCAGAGGAAGCTGTAGAGGTGGGTACAATGCTTAAGAGACATTTGGAAAAGATAGAAAAGTTTTAGAGGGATACAGACCAAATGCAGGAAAATTGGAATAGCTCAGATAGACATCATGGTCAATACAGCTGAATTGAGCCAAAGGGCTCATTTTTGCGCTATATATCTATATGTACATAAAGATTCAAAAAGTATTCTGTCCCCATGATCATTATAAAACAAAACCCTTTCCGTCCCCCCAATTTTGTAGGTTCTTAACTGTTGCCTTAGATATGACCCTATGCAGTGAGACATAGCTGGCTGTTTAACCTTAAGACAGCATCAGATTTGGTTCCAATCTCTTCCACACACAATGTACTTTCCACACACACTACAAGCATGGATGAATAGCGAAAGACCCAGATGAATTATTCCCCCTCCTGAGCCCTGCGCTTTCTCTGCAGCTGTGACACTTGACCCTGTCCTGTTGTTGTTTTTACCTGTACTACCTCAATGCACTCTGTACTAACTCAATGTAACAGCACTGTATAATGAATTGACCTGTAAGGTACAAGTGACAATAATAAACCAATACCAAAAAGCACTGCTGGTTGATATTAAATTATTTGACAGAGCAGTCAGAATGAGTTTGGAAACTGAATCATTCACCTGGAAACTTTTCCTGACATTTTTCATGCCACAGACTGCATGTTCCTATGGGTCTATGTGCCGGTGCCAGGCATCCAGCTGGTTCCTGAGGACTGAGGGTGATCCAGAATTTCCCTCCAATGTCCCCAGAGACCAGTAGAATTCAGAGATCACGAGTTTGTCACTGAAAACTGCAATGCTATGAAAGAATCATAGAATTCACTCGGCCCATCAAGTCTATGCCAGCACCTGGTACAGCAATCCCAGCAGCCCTTTCTCCAGCTTCTGTCCATGAGCTGTAAGTTTTCCACTCTCAAGTGCCTATTTAATTCCTTTTAAAAGCCCCAATTAATTGTTTCCTCCATCTTTAAAGGCAGTGAATTCCAGGCTGTACCTATTCTTTAAAAAAATCCTCATACATCCTTTGCCTAAAATTTAAAATCCGTACCTCTGATCCTGAAGCATCTGCAAAGAGAAGCATTATCCACCTGTTTCTTTACATAAACAACAATCCTGCACCCGCCCGCCCACCCCCAATCTCCCCTTTAGGTTAAACAGCCAATCTCCTGGTTCATAGAGTCAGAGAGTTGTACAGCAAAGAAACAGGCCCTTCAGCCCATCACACCCATGCCATTTTATCTGCATCTATACTAATTTAATTCACCCACATCAGTTCCCTATCCTTCCATGACTTGCCAATTTACGTGCGTGTCTAAATGTAAATACTGAGAACTCTTTTGGGAGTGCGTTCCAAATATCATCCGTTTTCTGCTTTTTTCCCCTCCAATCCCCTTTAAATCTCCTTCCTTTCACCCTAAAGTTAAGCCCTTTTGCTTTTCATACCCCCCCAAGTGAAATAGATTCTATTTACCCTAGTTATGCCTCTTATAATTTTATATACTGGTTACACCAGGGTAAACAAGCCCAGTCTATCCAATCTCTCCGCATAACTAAAGTCCTGCAGTCCAGGCAACATCCTAATGAATCTCTGCTGCACTCTCTCCAGTACAATCACATCCTCCCTACAGTGTGGCATCCAGAACTGCACACAATACTCCAGGTACAATCTAACCAGTTTGTAAAGTTACAAGGTAATACCCAACATTTATATCCTGTGCCCCGACCTATGAAGGCTAGCATGCCATACGACTTCTTCATCATCCTATCTACTTGTGTTACGACTTTCAGGAAACCATGGACTTGAACATCAACATTCCTTGGTGCCCTATCATTTACTATATATATCCTACCCCTATTTGACTTCCCAAAGTGCATCACTAAGGATGTCCAAGAGAACAACCCCAGCTTCTTCAGTCCAATCATTTGGCCAAACTTCTTAACCCCTGGAACTATTTTAGTCAATTGTTTCTGTACCCTCCATACAATCTTCACTTCCTTTGCTAAAGTTAGATGACTAGAATTAGAACATGGAACATTACAGCACAGTACAGGTCCTTCGGCCCACAATGCTGTGCCGACATTTTATCCTGCTCTAGGATCAAGATCCCTCTGTTCCTCCACACTACTAAGAGTTGTGCCATTAACCTTGTATTCTGCCTTCAAATTCCATCTCCTGAAGTGTATCACTTCACATTTTTCCGGGTTGGTCCAATTACTGACTAACCAGTGTTTTATGTAGCCTTAGCATAGCTTCTCTGCCTCTGTTTATGAAGCCCAGTCTCAATGACCCTTGCCACTTTTACGTACATTTACACCTCAAACTCTCTATTTCTGCATTTCTTTACAAACCATGCTACAGAGAGTTTTGTACCTTTCGTTCTTTCTCCCAAAAGGGAAAGAAGCTTCCTCCATTTTCAGCTTGGAACTGAATGATATGCCTCAGCCAGGTCTTCACATCCACTGACAGCAGGGCATTCAAATGTTCACTTTCAATTTCCAACTAGTTAGATCCAACCAGCACGTTGGGAACTGTGATCATTAACATGGAACATGCACAATGGCAATTTTAAAAAATACAGATTGTGAGGAATGTAAGTAATATTAATTTATAGTCAAGATGGAGTAATCATTTCAGAATTATCAGAAATCACAATAAAACCTTGATACATGCTCCCTACCGTCACTGGCCCCAGTCAATATTCTATCAACAGCTGCCCAAGCAACCAGGCTTCAGACAGAAAGGTGCTGCATCTTAAAATTTAAGTCCATTGTGAGCTACAACTTGCAGCAAATTTCCTGTTACTTGATGAGAGATCACTTTTTGACTATGTTTCATTTTGACACAGGAAAGCAGGCAGGAAGGTCTCTAATGCTACAGAAGAAATCAGTTGAAAGATGAATGAGGAAGTGGCAGGCCAGTCACGGGACTTGGTCCCTATTGTGACTCTGAATGAGCCACACGGTGACTGGAGCTGTAGATGTACAAGGTCTTTATTCAGCAAAACAAGCAAGCATTCTGGACAAATCTCTCTTGGAAGGATCTCAAAAGAATCTCTCTGAACTGAAAGTACATTGAAGTATTATAATCTTTAAGCACAAAGATAACAGGTGATTAAATACAGTTTCAACCAGCATTTTGGCAAATGGCTCCAAAGAAATTACAACGAGAGCACATCTCAACTAACAACTCTGCACATTTAAAAACCCTTATTGGAAATCCAGACACCCAAAGGAGCCTTCTTTTACTAGTGTATTGGGAGATGGCTCTCTGCAGTCAATGGTGTGTATCCTTGTCCTAGATTAAAGACTGGTTCTCATTTGTGTTAAAGGCTTTTACCTCCCATAACTCCTGATTGAAAATGACTTACAGTCCCACTGTCCCTCTGCATCCTGCCTGTTAGTTCCAGCAAATAAAAGAATGACCATTAGCTCAAAAAGCAACCACGTAGAATGACTACTTCAGTTCTTTATTAAAATTATTGTTATCTTTTGTTTCTGCCAACAAGCTGATCATAAAATGTTAATTACTACTGAGATCTTCATATTCAACATCCTCTTCCACCTCCTCCTCAACCCAATCCCACTAGACTGAGTGCTGGCAAATGGGATTAGTAGAGGTGGGCGCTTGATGGTTGAAATGGACAGAGTTAGCTGAAGGGGCTTCTTCTGTGCTCTAGGACTCCTTGATACACAAAAACATTACTGATCCTACACATCATATTTCAGTTTGAATCACAACAGAGACACTGAAAGATGGGCTCATTCAGACAATAGATTAGACTTGGATTTACATAATACCTTTCCAATTCTCATGAAATCCCAAACCACTTACCAACACGAAGTATCTTTCAGGTACAGTGACTGTTGTAATGTAAGATAAATAGTCAATAAATTTATGCTCAGCAAACTCCTAAGAACAGCAATTAAATACTAATAAAAAAACACTAGAAAATGTTTGAAAGAATCAGCAGGTCAGGTACCACCTGTGAAAGAATCAAAGCAGGTTAATGATTTTTCATTGATAAGATATCTTTATTAGTCACATTTACATCGAAACACACAGTGAAATACATCTTTCTGCATAGAAAGTTCTGGGGACAGCCCACAAGTATCGCCATGCTTCCGGTGCCAACATAGCATGCCCACAACTTCCGAACTTGTACGTCTTTGGAATGTGGGAGGAAACCAGAGCACCCGGAGGAAACCCACACAGACAGGGGGAGAATGTACAAACTCCTTACAGACAGCAGTGGGAATTGAACCTGGGTCGCTGGCGCTGTAATAGTGTTATGCTAACCACTACACTACCGTGTATATAATAAATCCTGAGGTTCAGAGAAAGAGGGAAGAGGAGAAGAGAACAAAAGGAAACGTCGGTGATAGGACGGAGGACAGAGGACAGAGGACATTTAATGATCAAAAGGATGATAGTGCAAGGCAAGAGAGGGCAGTAATGGGACAACTAAGATAAAAGTTCAGTCTAATGGAGGTGTAAATGGAAAAGCAGAAGGGTAATCTGAAATTAAAAAAGGAAAACCTGCCTGAAATCTAAAATAAAACAAGAAATGTTCATTATTTGAAATGTCATGGAACTCATTTTTGAATCTGCACAGATGTAATGTGCTTAGTTAGAAGGAGAGGTGCTGTTCTTGGAGTTTATGCTGAGCTCCATTGGAGCAATGAGGACAGAATGGAACAGAGAAGGGAAGTCACAGGCAACATGGTTTATGTTGTCAAGCTTGCAGATTGACTGTGGGTATTTCATAACGTATTCATCCAATCTGCATTTGGTTACCACAACAAAGAGATCCTGGGTGGAACTGAGCAGATCATCTGGTTTTTGTGTAGATGGTTGGCCTTTTCTCTGGGAATAGTCCTTTGTTCCTTTCAAAAAATAAAACATCAACATCTTTTGCACCTCCCAGACAGGACAGATGGAGACTTGGTTTAGACATCTTACCTGACAGATGACAGAACTGCATTGCTGTCGTGCTGCAGGAAGTTTTATAAAAATAAAGTAATGCTTGGTGCTGCAATGAAAATCTGTTAGTCATACACCCAAGCTTAAACCTACCCCTTCTCACTAAAATAACAGTTTCCTTTAAAATTTGCAGCAAGTGCCAGATCAGCTGGAATGGTGCTTTGACAACTTTTTAATGATGCATCTAACGGAGAGATATACAAAGAATAAACAGTACCTGGAGGAGATAATATGACAAGATGAAAGTACAGTAATATTCACAAAGTGACTTTGCATCTTATGTTAATCCAGAATTATATGTAGGTAGTCCCAAGTCCAATGAGTGTTCAGAGTGTGAATACTTAATGAAAATTATATACAGAGGCAGCACATCTATAATTCCATCAAAATGCATATTAGTCCTCCTGCAATAGAACCAACATCAGATCTGTCATCATCTTTATACACACAAAATAACAGGGACAAATCTTTAGACTCCTGCAAACGTCACGTGCAAAATGTATACTGACTTTATAAAATTTAGATGAAAATCTATGTTTTCATAAACTGTATTTGTGATGCATCTAAATGCAAAATGACTTCATGAAATATATTACTATACACCTATTTGTCATGGATTCATAAAATATTTGAATAAATATTCTTGAAAATCTAATAGAAAGGAAATTAGCATTAAGTAGTTTTTGACACATCAACAGATCACAGCAATTTCTGCAAATAGAAAGAGCAGAACAATTCCTGGCAACAGAATTTTTTGAATCTTTGCACAAAACAGTGGCTGACAGCTCCAATCAGAATTTGAATAGAACTGCAATATAAAATTTATTGTACTCAGGGCAATTCCTCTTGGCTGTTGTCTTGGCCAGTGGTACGGTAGTGTAGCGGTTAGTGTAACGCTATCACAGCACCAGCGACCCGGGTTCAATTCCACCACTGTCTGTAAGGAGTTTGTACATTACTCCCGTGACTGCGTGGGTTTCCTCTGAGTGCTCCAGTTTCCTCCCACATTCCAAAAAGACGTATGGGTTAGGAAGTTGTGGGCATCCTATGTTGGCACCAGAAGCGTGGTGACACTTGCAGGTTGCCCCCAGCACATTCCCAGACGTGTTGGTTATTAACACAAAAGGACGGATTTCGCAGTGTTTCGATGTATAAGTGACTAATAAATAAATATTAAATTAAATTAAACATTTTGGCTTTCTATCTGGCAGTGATTAAGGCATTTTATACTTCCACACACTGCTCATAATTGACTGTCGACACTGGTAGACAAGTACAATCTGAGGAATGGGATTGTCCTCATTTGGCTCCATGCTCCTTCCAAAGGATCAATAACCACCATGATCATAATGTGCAGCACTGGAAATTTTTTTCCCCCCAAGATATAATTTATTCTTTTACATACATAAATATATCTGCACAACAGTAAGTACAATTGAGCTATGTCATTATCTACATTCATTGAACCAAGCAATTCAACACATTCCCTTACAATGCGTCAACACCATGAATGTTTCCTTGCCAAACATTGTATCAATGAAGTGTCTGAGCGGTTATCACACAGGGCACATCCATTCAACAGCAGGACCTAGACTGTTGTTCTTCCCCTTTACAGTGGCTGCACTGAGCTTCAGTGTGTCTCTTGGTGGACACTCCTGCATCCTGGAATGTGCAAAGGGCAATGTTCATTTATTTCCCTGCACTGGAAGACCAGCAAGTTTCGGGTAGATCAAAGTCTGTCTTTCACCAAGATGATGATCTGCCAGCAGTAGTTAATATTTGTCTCTGTATGAATCCCCAGGAACTGACCACAAAGTCCTCAGATGCTGGGGATGTACCTTAACAAAAACTACTGCATCCCTTCCTGGGTCTTCTTGGCAAACACATAGTGTACACGGAGATGAGCGACCAGCTTACCAGCACCGCAGCCACCTCAAGGGTATTATATGGTGGACTGAGACTCCAGCTGTGGATGAATGAACTGGAGGGGAGAGCCCTTCACACCACCAGCCAAGCAGAGTCTTTGTGTCTGCCCAAGAGTTCTGGTGATAAGGCATTCACCAAATGACTTCAGCACTCTGCTTGGGGAACCACTTCACCATGGGATCTATTGACTCCTCCTCCAGGACATTCTGCACTGACCACTGCCAGATGGACTTGTGGTTAAAGGTGTTTTAGTGCAGAAACTTTTCTACAAGGGACAGGTGGTGTAGCAAGATATTAGCTGTTTGGCCCCATATTTAAACGAGGTTGGTGTCTCAAACCTGCTCAGCCCTTTTTACCGCCCAAGTGTGTTGATAGCTTTAAAATAAAAATGAAGCCTAATCTATATAAAATCTTATTATAGTCATAGAGCATGGAAGCAGGCCCTTTGGCCCAACTGGTCCCTACTGACCAAGATTCCCATATAAGCATGTCCCATTTACTCACATTTGGCCCATATCCCTCTAAACCTTTCCTATCCATGTATCTACCCAATTATTTTTTTTTAAATGTTGTTAATGTACCTGCCTCAACCACTTTCTCTGGCAATTCATTCCATATACTGACTACACTCTGGGTGAAGAAGTTGCCTCTCAGGTTCCTATTAAATCTCTCCCCTTAAACTTATGCCCTCCAGTTCTTGATTCCCCAACCCTGGGGAAAAAGACTGTGTGTTTTGACCTTATCTATGCCCCTCATGATTTTATACACCTCTAATTTCACCTCTCATTCTCCTACACTCCAATGAAAAAAAGTCCAAACCTACCCAATCTCTCTCCATAACTCAGTCCCTCGACTCCCGACAACATCCTCATAAATCTCCTCTACACTCTTTCCAGCTTAATGGCATTCTACCTATATATAGCAGGGTGACCAAAACTGAACACAATATTCCAAATTTGGATCACAGATAAGTACTGCATGCAGCTTTAAGTTCTGTGCAATAGGGAGGATATTGGGGCATTCAAGATGGTGGTCTTCATGTGGAGAATATAAAGAAAATCTCAAAAGAAAAAGGGAACATTTTTATGGGAAAAGAGATTAATCATAACTTTGACTCCGCCTCCAGGACATTCTGCTCGGACCACTGTCAGATGGACTTGTGGTCAAAGGTGTTTTTGCACAGACACTTTTCTGCAAGGAACAGGTGGTGCAGCAAGATATTAGCTGCACCACCTTATGAAGGGGTGAGATAGGGCAAGTGAAACAGCTAATTACAGCTATTCAGGAGTTTAGATTAAGGGACAATAGCTAAGTTGTGAAAGATATAATTAAGGGAATTCACTGCTGTTTGTTTGGAAGATGAACACCAATTCACTAGTTGGGCCAAATAGCTTGTTTTTATATATTTTAATTTATTTCAGCCAAATGGAAACTAGGTATAATGAAAGTAATGGCAAAGAAATTTGCCCGTACAAATTGGTTTGGTTAGTCTTAGATATGACAAGGAGTTCCTCAGGTAACTAAATAAACACATAGCAATCACCAAAGTTATACCAATTCGGTATTATTGCATCAATATTAAGAGTAAAATTCTCCACGAGCCGTAGAACGCAAAGCTGATAATTAAACATCAAGCAGTAACAATGATACTCACCTAAAGTAATATTCTGAAACTAAAATGAAACTCATCTCCAATGAACAAGATTGGATAGCTTTGCGAAACACCTAATTGAAAGTGTCAATAGATACAAGTGTTCGAATTCTAATGTAAGCATTTCGGTCATGCAAAAGTTATTCTCCTTATCACCCTGCGACTTTGTATTCCTCAGACAAGTTACCCAACCCAGCAGGACCACCTGTCAATCAAAGCTCAAGACACAAGGAAATTGCAAAGAGGACTGTAGTCTTTCCCAAACCCCATCCATACAAAGAGACCTTTCAGGGACTACACCTCCCGGCATGCTCTTACCTCACTGTTATTGGCCCGTCTTCCCGCATCGAGACGCTGCAATTGGTCATGTGGTGTCACCCGACTGCTCGCTCGGAACTTCGGCCCGTCCCGTTCTCTGATTGGGTGGGGGCAGCGTCAATCGGGGAAGCGTCCCCGCCCCCCGCCCTTCGCTGCGCCGTTTCCGGAGGGTGAATGGGCGGGTCGGCGATGCGAAAGTGGAAAGGCGGAAGTGGAGGCCGAAACCCGGGCCTGGAGTTTTGTTAACCTGAAGCAGCGGGGAGAAGTGAAGCAAGAGCCGGTGGGGGTGGGAAGGCGACGTTGTTGCCGCCGTCCGTTTCGCCCCATTTGTCGCTGCGTGAGTATCTGTTGGTCGTGGGGTGAGTGGCCTGTGGTTGAAGTGGATGCTGCTGTGTGTAGTGGGGAGGAGGGCCAGCAGAGCCGGCCATTCCCTCCCCACGCACCTATGTTCAAGGGGATTTCGGGGCCTCCTCTGCTCCCCAACGTCGGTAATAAAGTTCACGGTGAAGCCAGGCTGCGATGACACTGGAGGACGTGGCTGCATCCGACCTGCGTGTAATGGTGCCTTGTTCCTGATTTTTAGCACGGCGCTAGAGACAAACTTCATTATTTTAAGAAGCTCGCATGTAAACATCACCAACTTGGAAGGAGTCCTAGTGGATCACGGTTTCTGCTCTGAGTCAGCTGCCTTTTTAAAAAAATCTATTTGCAAAATGTTTCTGTGGTTCAGTGCGAAGTTTAAACCTCATGGTGTGAACTGCTTTATTTCTGATTTGAGACTAATCCCCTTCTACTTGTTAGTTGCTCAAGTTTCCACCCTACCTTCCTCTTTCTTATCTCTCTCCCCCCCCCCAGTTTTCAATTTATTCCTGCGCCTCAATCACAGTCGAGCTCATTTGCCTTTTGGAATCTGCTTTGTTTCCCAGCTTGCTCTTTCTGTGGCTTGAGCCTATTCAAAATTAATCTTGTTGGAACAAGTAATGTTTTGCCAGCAATTGTTTATACCTGGTGGAAAACTTGAACCATTACTTTAAGAGATGCCTTGATCAGTAAAGGTGTGTTTATATGCCTTTTGTTTCTCTTGCAGTGGGTGGGGGGAAGAAACCATGGGAGAAGTCTACGTGTTTTGACATGGAAAAATTGGGATATTTGGTTAGGGGAGGGGGAGAATGAGTTTGTAAAATAAAGATCCCTGGCAATATATGTGTGTGTTTGTTTTAACAGTTAAAAGTGTAGAATGAACTTCATTGAGAATGCAGAGCCTTTGTCCTAAAACAAAAATAGAACTGTCTTTTCCATTTCTGTATTGTTGGAATATCTATTAGTTTCAGTCCAGCAAAAGTTTCTCTTGTAGAATTGCATATTGCTGCATGACCAGGGTTTTTTGAACTTGTTTGATTTGAGTAGAGAGACTTTTTCCATAATTCCCCTTCCAACCTACAAAATGAAACAAAAACAGGAAGTATCACATTAAGTAATGCAGATGAGATAACTGAGTCCAAGAGTGATCCAGGTTGCTACAAATATTGCAATCCTTTCTTGTAGTTAGCATTGCTACCCTATGTAGTACTCTTTACAGGATTTTGATAGGGACCACAGACTGCATTAATTAGTAATTGTTAAAAATACTGCTTTTTGCTTTAATTGTCACAAGCTTAAAACTGTCAATGATTCAGAGTTTTTGACATGCTAACTCTCTTTCCACAGATACTGCCTGATCTGAGGGTTTCCATAACTTTTAATTTCAGATTTCATCTACAGTTTTTCTTTTACTTAAAACCCCTTTGCAAGATTCACGTGTGTTGGTATAAGCATATAATTTTGCATTAATATTGTAGAGTGAATATCTTTAAACCTTAATAGTTAAGTTTAAAATCTGCAGGTAATGAAGATGTATGGCAAGGGTATTCCCATAAGATTGGTATGAGACTAAACTAATACCTTAACTATAGACAGTAATACTTCCTTTTTAGTTAAAATGGGAATGTCTCAGCATGTATGGCTGTCTGCTTTCTTGATTGTATTCTCTTGTATTTAGGTTTGACTCACTAATTGTAGCAAAAAGTACAGCTCCTGGGGCCGCAGTAATGATTCTGGAGGAGTTCCAATGCACAGGTCTAAATTACTATAGAAGAAATGTTCTATCTTAAATGTGTGGGGAATAATGCTAAATTTGCATTTTGTTTTCATATTCACAAGCTGAATTCAACAAATGGCAAGGATAAGGTGGTATTCATTTTTGGCTTTTAGGATGCAGAATGTAATCTTTAATCAGCAATAGAAATTATCTTGTTATGATTGCTTAAGCCCTACATTCAACTCTGGGGAAAGATACCAGGATTTTAATCTTTTCTCACTTCAAGGTTATGCGTAACACGAAAGAGAAATGGATTAAATTGGCAATCTTGTTTTTCATTTCAAAGTGACCCAAGAGTAAGGGGCATTAGTTTTGGGAGACAATAAATGCAAAAAGAAAATTTAACTGAAGATTAAGGAGAGATTGTATGTTGTGGGGGAGAATTAAAACAGTAATTTTGATAGCTGAAGTGAAAACAGTTTTACTATCAAGTTTGTCATCAGAGAACAGAAATTTATGATCTAAGGAATCAGAAGCAGAAAGGATTTTTTCAGGCAGAGCAGTGTGACCAAGAATGTAATGTTCGAAAAGATGATGGAAGCAGACTTGGAAGTAACTTTCAAAATGTCATTGTATGATGTAAAAGGAAACACTTAAGGTATATGGGAAATGAGCAGAGAACAGCAAGTTTAAAGCACAAGCTTATTTCCTGTGCTATGTGATTTTTTTTTTTCCCCACCTAATTCCTAATTTTGCTTTTCTAGCTGTTATAATTGTTTCAGAAGTTTACTGTAATGGTTTTCCTGCTCCCCAGCATCTTGGGATATATAAGGTATTTGTTAGTCACATGTACATCAAAACACAGTGAAATGCGTCTTTTTGCGTTACTGAGAATGTGGTGGGGGCAGCCTGCAAGTGTCGCCACTCTTCTGGCACCAACATAGCATGCCTACAACTTCCTAACCTGTATGTCTTTGGAATGTGAGAGGAGACCGGAGCACCCAGAGGAAACCCACGCTGTCACGGGGAGAATGTACAAACTCCTTGTAGACAGCGACAGAATTGAACCTGTACGATCAGTATGCAAGACAAGTTTTTCACTGTACGTCGGTACACATGACAATAATATACCAATAATATAGTTGCTGGCACTATAATAGCGTTACACTAACTGCTACACTCCACTATCAGCAGCAAGCTTAATGCTCTCATTCCCCAGATTTGGGATCCAGGGGCAGGGAATCTAAGAGCTTTTTATTTTCGGTGTTATAGATACTTTCATGCCGAAGTTATCAGTTATACTGGTATTTTTGCATAACATGAAGTATTTGGTTTTTGTAAATATGCATTTGATCCAGATTTATTAGGATTAGAACATGGTATAGGGCTGGTCTAAAAGGATGCATTGCAAAATTGCAAGTCATCTGATGTCATTCTTGAATTGAACAAACCATATAGAAGGTGAATTGATTGTAATAACAAAGTTTTATTCTTGCTATGCATTTCATCTAAAATATTTTTGTATTTATTAACTCTAATCTAATTTAGCAAAGTATTTTTGACAAGATTTCCCAGTCTTGGGGACAGTTGCTATTCACCAACAATTTTGGTATTGAAAGTTAGCTGAATGACATTGGGGTTGGTTGTGAGAAGCAAGGGACAAAGTTTTCCCATCTTAAAACTTAATAGTAAACTTTCAAAGGGTTATCCTGTGAATCATTAAATTTAGTATTTCTAATACAAAATGCCGTGCTGATTTGAGTTCATTTGTAATTTTTTAGATTTTGTTTCCAAACTTTGATTTTTAAACTTGTTGATTTGTTGTGATTAAAACATTCAAGTGCTGAAGCAGAATTGATTACCCAAGATCTTAGCTTTTTAGTGCTAAAATTTGTCCTGTATTATGTCACTTTCACCCCTACCCCAAAATTAATGAGTTTGCCTTGAAAGGATGAAATCCATCCTTTCATCATGGATTTTCTTTTGTATCAAATTTGATCTATGAATAAGCCATGCCTAGAGTATCCCCAGGTGTTTTCTAATGGGATGTGAGGGTAAATAGAAATTATCCATGATTCATCCAGATGCAATTTGGTTTCTTTGCTGTTCTGTTAGATCCAGTTTTGTTGGGTGTTGGCTGTCTTAATGTTACATTGGCTGACTTAAAATGGACTTTTTTTTTCTCTAATTTCCCATGGCATACAAGGAAGTGGAAATGGTGAGCATATACTGGATATAGCTGAAGGGCAGGGAGGAACATGATTCTCATTGAACTGGTTTGTTTAACTTCTGCATTGCTTGAACCAATCAAATGTGATTTCAAATATACAGCATCATAGTTGGAATTTTGTTTGGGTGTGTGTGATAAGCTTTAAAAAAAAGTGATATGCAATTGAAGATCAAAATCTGCAGATGCCAGAAATCTGAAAAGAATTGCTGGAAGCATCCAACAGGTTGGTGAGCATCTGTGGAAAGAGAAACAGTTAACGTTTCACCTCAAACTTCAGAACAGTTGGATGCTGCCAAACCTGTTTTCAGTGATATGCAGTTGAGTGAACAGATGTCAGCCATACATAGACTGGGATGAAGGTTACCAGGGTTGCCTCTGTTTGTTTCAGGGCTTCCAGCTATTTCTATTCTGTAACAACTGTTAAGCAGCAGGCTTAGATTTCTTCAACTACCTCTGGCCAAACCCTGCCCCTTCCCATCCCACCCAACTCGTTCCTTTTTTAATTGATTGATACTGTGAAACAGAGCTCTTGCCTTTGATTGGACTAGTTGTGTAGAACTCGACAGCATTGGCTGTTGCACTGTAAAATCCTTTGACACCATCTTGAGGGGGAGGAGTTCCCCACATTGATCTTCCAGTTTTGTGCTGTGGACCCAAGTTTGCTAGAAATTGGAACACTGCCTATACCTATTTCAGAGAATGCCTACACTTAGCAGACTGAAGACTTTTTCTGCCTAAAAGCATGGTTAGATTTAAGTCTGAGTCCCAAGCTACAGGGCCTTTCTTTAAGCCTAAGATAGTTCTATGAAGTCCATAACTTTTTTTAAATGCCCCAAGTTCCTTGCATAAATGGTCTTTCATGATATTTGAGTCTGGAGAATGCTTATCTTTGTACATATCAAACATTGTTCACTTGTTCATGCACTTTACAGCCAGAGTAAAAGGATAAGAGTGGAGAAACTCAGCTATCCTATCCTCGGATTCCTGAGGGCTGCACGGATCTGAAAATATTGAAATTTAGCCAGTCTAAACTTGTACATTGCTTTCAAACATTGCTTTCTTTTTATGTTGAAAATTAATGT
>JARFYF010000058.1:11523857-11534118 GCA_030265395.1 Rhina ancylostomus | reverse complement strand
TAACTGGCCTCAATAACAAAAGACCATGACAAGACTCCGGAAAATGTGGACCACATTCCTCATCTTGGGAACCACAGCAAATGCAGCATCTCCTTAAGGGCACCAGCACAGCTTTTGGCTGATGAGAGAAAGCGTTTAAAGATCAAGACTTCAAACTTGGAACATGGACAACTGGGCAGCAGTGATCCTTGCCCTCTGGAGGCAAAGACTACTTGCAGCAGGCATCTTAAAGGACTGGGGAAGTACCATCAATCCTATCTGTGGGATATCCTCTAAATCCACTGGCAGGATAAGTAAACCCATGATACTGTTCCAGTTCCAGTGGGCAGGCCACATCGTTCCAATAGCAGACTCTGAGATTCATTACAGTAAGAGATTACCAGGTATATAGAGGAAAGGACTGAATAATGTTCTTCAGGTCTCCTTGAAATAGTGCAACTTTAACATTAACTCATTGGAATCCCTGGTGCCTGACTGTTCAAAATGGGAAAGGAACATTTGGGATGGTACCAAGAACCTCGGGTCCCTTCAGAAGCTCAGCGTAAACTGCACAAGAGCATCACCTTCCAATCTACCACCTGCTAGATTCACCTCCACCCCAACCTGTGATTGAGTCTGTTGGTCCCACATTCCCTTGTACAACACTGGAGGAGCTGATGAGATCTAAGTTTGTTGATAAAGTAAAACTGGAGGAAGATGTAAAGGGGCTTCATGAAGATATAGACAAGTCAAGTGATTGGGCAATATCATGAGAGATAACAAAACTGTGAGGTCATCCAAGTTGGTGAACAGTACAGAAAGTGGAATTTTTTAAAAATAAAGATTGGGAAATGTTGATGTTCAAAGGGACCAAGGTGTCCATACATATAAATTACTGAAAACTAGCAAGCAATTACAATTGTATTTCTTAGGCACTGTGTCCAACTTGAGGATGACTTCCATTCCTGTTCAACTGGTTCTGAAGTGGCTGATAGGAAGGTAAATAATACGTTGGCCTTTGTGGCAGGGTTTGAGTATAGGAGTAAAAATGTTCTTCTATAGTCGTATAATGTCACGTGAGACTGCACGTGGAGTGTATAATTCTGGCCTGAAAAAGGATATATTTAACATAGGGGGAGTGCAATGATGATTAAATAGACTTGTTCCAGGGATGGCAAATTTGCTATGTAAGAAGAGATTATGTAGAAGGGGCCTGTATTTAGGGTTTAGACAAATGAGAGGTGAATGCATTGAAACTTAGATGAAGGGAGGATGTTTCCTCTGTCTTGGGAGTCTAGAACCAGGGTTCAGAATCTGAGAATAAAGATAAGGCCATTGAGGGTGGTGAACCTGTGGAATTTGCTACCTCAAAGGGTTATAGCAACTTGATTTTGTTCAAAGCAGATTGATAGATTTCTGTCTTTTAATGGAAACAAAGGATATCAAGATAGTGATGAAAAATGGAGCTCTGGCAGAAGATCACACGTGATCTTGATGAATGACAGAACTGGCTTGAAGGACCAGATGCCCTACCCCTGCTCCTAATTCTTATCATACACTATGGAACCAATTGAACTGGAATGGAAGTAAGTCATTCTCAACCTGGATGGACAGCTGAAGAAGTATAGTTGTAGTAACATTTCTCTACTTTTAAAATCAATCCACTTTTTAATAAAAACCTATATTCCTTTTGTCTTCCTAACTACTTGGTGTATCTATGCACTTGGTTTGTGCTTCATATTTGAAGACATGCAGATCACTTTGTACAACAGCATTCTGTCATCTTGCTCCATTTTGTACTCTTCCTACCAAATTGGATAACTGCATTTCTTCATATTATATTCCATGAACCAAATATTTCCCCACTTGCTTAACCTAGTAATGTCTATTCAGCTGACTGTGTCCACTTCATGACTTGCTTTGCCATCTACCTTTGTATCATCGTAAGTTTGGCTATTATGCACTTGGTCCCTTTGTCTAAGTTATTATTATAGATTGTAAATAGTTGAGGATGCAACACTAGTTACAACTTTCAATTTGTCAGCTAATCTATCCATGCTAATGTGTTAACCCAAGCGCCAGGAGTTCTTGCCTTGTGCAGTAATCCTTTATATGGTACCTTATTGAATGCCTTTTGGAAATCTAAATGCACTACAGCTGCTCTATCCCCTTTATCCACCTCGTTTAAAACATATTCAAGAACTCTAATAAAAGTTTGTTAAACATACTTTCCAATTCATAAAACCATGTTGAGCTTTGTTTGATTAAATTGTCGCTAATAATAGATTTCATCATTTTATCATTGAATGTTGGCTAGCCAACCCATAGTTTCCTGTTTTCTGTCTGTCTCTCCTTTTTTTGAATTGAGTTGTTAAATTTGTAATTTTCCGGTTCCCTGGGACCTTTTCACAATCGGGGAGCTTGGGAAAATAATGACCAATGCATTCACCATATTTCTGACCACTCTTTTTTAAGTTTTAGGATGCAAGCCAACTGGTTCTGGGGACTTTGTCAGTCTTTAGTCTCATTAGTTTGCATAGTGCCTTTCAACTAGTGTTAGCTTTAAGTTCTCACATTTTTGCCCTGGATGTTAGGTTATTTTTGGGATGTTCTTGGTATCTTTTACAATGATGACAGATACAGAAATGTTTGTTTAAAGTTTCTGACTTTTTGTTATTCCCCTTTATTAATCCCCCAGTTTCATCCTATAAGGGACCAACATTTATCTTTTCTACTCTCTTGCTGTAAAATAAATGTAGGTTTTACTGCCTTATTGTATATTTCTTGCTGGCTTTCCCTTGATTTGTTTTCCTATGGTTTTTAAACTTTTCCCAATCTTCTAGCCTGCCATTAATCTTTGCAAGATTGCATGCCTTTTCTTTCAAATTGACTGCATCAAATTAGCCAAGCATTGATCATCCTTGTAGAGTATTTGTCAATGGAATAGGTTTTCATTGAGAACTGTGAAATATCTTAAATGTCTGCTGCTGCTGAACTACCAAATTAACCGTAGTCTATTTTCCTAGGCCACTTTAGTCACCTCTATATTTGCATCTTTTGTTGTCTTTTTTTCTTTAAGACGCTAGCATCATACCTAGCATTCTCACTCCAGAAACAATGTGAAATTCTATCGTTATATCACTTTTTCTCCAAAGAATCCAAGATTATGAATTAAACCCTGTTTCATTGTAAATTCATAGTGCTAAGGTAACCTGTTCCTTGGTAGAAGTTGCTCACAATTATTGCAATGCCTCTCTTGCGAGCCTCCAATATTTTGTTATTTATGCTCTGTCCTTGAGTGAAGTTACAGTTGGGAGGCCCTGTAGCTGCTACCACCAGTGATCTCTCCTTGTTATTTCCCCAGTCAGTGATTCTGTGTTTGCTCTTTGGAGTTGAGATTATTTCTCACAAATCAAAACTGTATTTATAACAGTTCTCAATCAGACCTGATGACGTCTCTGCGTCAGTCAGAGAAAAGCACCCCTTGCTGTACATTGAAGTCTTTTTCATTTTCCACTGCACTAACTTGTATGTATGCCTAGCTGATGGTGCAATATGTCCAAGTTTTCCAGTGTTTGTCACTGGTGAAAATTAAGTGTTTATTTCTGAAATTAAATAAGGCAACATTGTTAACATTTGCTTTCACATTTACATTTTTTCTGTTGATTTCTTTGTATTCCAGGTGGCTCTGCTACTGTCATGTCCCTCAAAGCTGTGACAGCCTTCCTCGGTATGAAACCACACAAGTCTTTGGGCGGACACTGCTTCGTTCCATCTTCACAGTAACTCGCCGACAGCTACTCGAGAAGTTCAGAGTGGAGAAGGACAAGTTGATGCCTGAGAAGCGAACACTCATTCTCACCCACTTTCCAAAGTAAGAGGTTAATGCCTCAAGTCTGGTCTAGCATTTGCTTATGAAATAAGTGATATCTGGCACTATCATAGAGGTAGTGTCAGTACAGCAGTTTTTCTTTGGAGCAGCCTCAGAAACATTTCTCTCTCCCCCCCACAATCTTTCAATTTTCAAGATGCTTAAGAAAATAACATTTGGAAAGAAGTGGCATATAATTTTGGGAAATAACTTGTGTATGGTATTCCTGTTCATAGTGTGGGCATTTTTTTGGCAGAAATAACTGTACGGCAGGACCAAGGGAACTTGTTTTGCTCACCGAATACACATCTATTCCAGTAGGAATCTTTCTAATTACATGGTGCACTCAGTGGAGAGTCTCTGCAACCTGATTCATCCTGCTTGGCTGAGTTCAATTAAGAATATTATTTCTGGAAAATTTAACAATTCCTCACTCTTGTCCACCAAAATATGTTAATGAGTTGATTATTTGTTGCTATACTCTGAAATATATTTATTCCAGGCCAGCCAGTTTCTGTACAAACTTGATTGTGTGAATGTTCTAAATTTTCCCTAATGTAACTGACTTTCTTAACTTTGGATGAAGTTTTTATATTGAACTGTACTATAAAGCATTTTAACTTGTAAAAGATGATTTTAAATGAGTAACTATCTTTCCAGTATTGTAGCTTTACTATTTCTGATGGTGGCTCTATTTCATCTGCCATTTCAATTCATTTGTGTAGGTTCCTGTCAATGTTAGAGGAAGAAATTTATGGGCCGAATTCTCCAATCTGGGATTCTGATTTCACATTATCTGCTTCAGAGGGAGTGCAACTGGGTCAACAGCCAGGTAGCTGTCTCTTGTATTAATAGTCGTTGCAGGTCTGCTTTCTTAAGATTCTATGAGGACCTAGACAGTGAAAGTCTACCTGCTATCCTGAGGTTTCAACTTATGGGTTGGAGCATGAAAGTGTCCCTAATTCAGCATTGGCTGGTGATCTCTTTCAGTAATGTCAGGAGATAACTCGTGTGTGAAATTAAAAATGTCTCACTGTAGGAAGAGGGTGCTCTTCCAAGGGAGGTGATGAAACATCTAGAATCAGCTTAAAGGGAACTTCAACAGTGAATTGATTTTGCATGCCTGATATGAAAATTGGTTGTATTCCTCAGTATTAACAGTCCATTAATGTATTCTACAATTGCGTGTGCTTTAAGATTTTCTTGCTTTGTTGTCCTGACCTGTTCTCACTCCCCGCCCCCTACTTCCCCACTGTCTCCCTCCCACTTTTCTTTATTGTCCTGATTGTATTGATATTTTCTTTCTTTGACCTGAAGTGTTAACTCTGTTTCTCTTCCACAAATGTGCCCTGACTTGCTGAGTATTTCCAGTATTTTCTGTTCTTATTTTAGATTTCCATTATCTGGAGTTTTTTTTATTTTCAAATATTTGCCAATGGCTGGTATTCATATAGTACATTGTAAATTTGTGTTTTAATGCTGCTTCAGTCCTCAAAGGATTAATGCGGTTTGTCCATACTAATTTGAAGCTAGAACTGCACTGCAGATGTACAAAAGTGCTCACAGGCTGTCTTTTTTTTGGATGTTGAGTGTGCATCTCTTAATGTAGGTTGGATGTCAGGTCATGTTGCATTGTTTTGTTTGCTTTTATACAGCATGTATGAAACTTTGTATTTAGGAAATAAAACATGATTGGTATTTTTGTTTTCAGCTGTTACTCCATCTCCAGTGCCTAGTAATCCTCCATCAAGCAGAAGCATCAAATGTACCTTAAGTCCAGCATCCATCAGTGTTGACATGGGGGTTTCTGAGCCAGCACCAGGTAATTGCTGCATTGCTGTAATCTGAAAGAGTCTTTTCAAATCTCATACCAGAGCTGAAAAATTTAGAAGCATTATAATGTGGTTGCATAACTAATACTTTTCATGTAAAGGACTCTACTAGAATCCGTGCAGTAGAGTAGCAACTGTTTTGAATGTTTTGCTTTTCAAGTTTGTTCTATTTTAGTTGGACAATACCCATTAAGACAAACCACACCCTGATATAGAAGGTAATTTAATTTATTGAGAATCTGAGCCAGTTTGGAAATTGTTGAATTAACCATCTGCTGTTCAATTTAACAAATGGACAGGAACAAATATGAAATATCATGTAACAAATGATGTGATGAAGGATTACTTAAATATGCAAGATTTAACCAAGCTGCCCATACCATTTTAGTGTTTTTTTTCCCCCCAGAAAATGTAGTAATGTATACTTGACACATGATGGCATCAGTCCTTTATTCATCCATGTATTTTATATTGTTAATCAGCATTCTATTTCATAGAAATATTTATCACTAATGTAAAATATACCATCGTTCAAAAATTTTCTATTTAAATTTAGTGATCTGAGGGCCAAATTTGAATGCTGATGGTAGAGAAAGTGCAAGTTCCCAAGAAATAATCTTTTGGTATGCTTCAATGGGTTACATTTGAGTTACTGTGATTAACATCCAGGGTAGCAACAGAATTGTTCGAACTTTTGACAATGTACAGAGCAAGATTCTTTTCCTTCCCCCTGCACCTCCTGATGATCCTATAAGGTTATTAGTTGGGGAAGTCTGAGGTTTCTTACCATTCTCTCCTTTTATTACTCCTATATTTGTATGATTTCCCCCTCCTCAAAAGAATATTGAATTGATTTATTCCATGGTCTTTGCAAGTATAATTCGATTATATAATCCTAAGCCATGATCACTCAGTTCCTTATCCTTTCCTAGACCTTTGTTCTGTTTCATTATCCTGAATAACTTAACATAGATTTGGAGTTCACCATGATATTTTGTTTAATTTCAAAAGATGGAGAATAATAAATGAAGATTTGAATGTGCTGATTTGTTTTAAGTGTTTTCTCCCATTATCTTTTCTGTTCTGAACAGGGTGACTTATTGAGATTGATTTTGATTGGTGTCAGTGCCTGTTCCACATGAATCTTTACAGAAATGGTCAGTAGACTTTTTGCAAGCAACCATTGCAGCCACTGGAGCCCTTGTGATCAGAGGGCTTCAGTTGTGGAGTTAGGAAAAGCCAAGCTAGATAATTGAAAGATGTTTCACTATTGGAAGCATTTTAATTGATCCCAATCCAGTCTTTGCATAATATCCTTCCAGGACTAGAAATCTCGGCTGATACTCCATATCTTGTGTGGAAGTAATGATAGTGGTAGTAAAGTCATTGTGAACTGAGGCTGGGCAGAGAACACCCGAGCAAGAAAAGAGACTGAATGTGGGAATTAGCGTGAACTCGTTGAATAATTTAGTTGGTTGACTGTACTTTAAGGTAATTGTCTACTACAGGAGAGAAAAGGAAGCTGCCTGACACCATGACCTTAGAAGATGCAAAACGAATGCGAGTGATGGGTGACATTCCGATGGAACTGGTTAATGAAGTAATGCTGACAATCACAGATCCAGCAGCTATGTTAGGCCCAGAGGTGGGTTAATTTTTCAGTTTAGAGTTGTCAAAGATTAGAGTACGTGCTGAAACTTATTTATGCATGGACTGATATTACATTGTGGTAATGTATATGTCCTGAATTAATCTTAGCAAAATTTTGTTTCTTGTCATTGAATCTTCAGTAATTGTAGCGTTTCAAGGTACTTGACTTTTTAAAAAAAAATCACTTCTGTATGTTTCACTTCCTCTGGAGGGGAAAGACTTGACATGTAGGAAATTATAATTCAGGATATGATTTTTTGGTTTACGAACTTGCTTTATAAAAGATAAATTGAAGCTGCCATAACTTGTTTCCTGAATGTTTATTTAATTGCGTAAGTAACACTGTGTTAGGATAGCAGTTTTCTTTGTTATATTCTGCACGAGAATTCTTCCAGAATGCTTTGGCATGCAATGTATTGAATTCATTCATTCTACAGGGAGAATTGAAACCATTTAAGCTTATCATTGAATATTTCAATGCTTTTTTTGGGTGTCTTTCAGACAAATCTGTTGTCTGCAAATGCAGCTCGTGATGAAGCAGCACGTCTTGAGGAACGGAGAGGTGTCATTGAGTTTCATGTCATAGGAAACTCACTTTCTCAGCGATCAAACAAGAAAATAATGATGTGGCTGGTTGGCTTGCAAAATGTTTTCTCTCATCAATTGCCACGAATGCCAAAAGAATATATCACACGCCTTGTCTTTGATCCGTAAGTACATTTAGAACACTTCATTATACAGCTCTGTTTCATTAGTACAGTTGTGAAGGGACATATAGAAGTGAACTTTTCTAATGTGTGCTCTTTTAACATGAATAAAAAAATGTATGGCACTGGACTTGATAGTTACTGTAAAGTCAGAAGATGTCTGTCAGTAGTTTTTGGTCACAGAATTAAATCATTCAGCCAGCTTGTTTGAGGTACTTTGAATTTTGTTTGCATCTGGAAGTCAGAAAGATTGATCACTTCTAATGAAGTAGTATATTTATTTAGAAAATATTTATTTCTTAAAATACAAAATAGGGTGTGTTCTCAAATGTGGATACATGAATTTAATCCAGTGCCTTGGGTTTTTGTGGCAGTGGCCTGCCATCCACAATTGTCATCCTTCAGAATGTAGGTAAGGAAGAGGCATTTTGCTGCCTCAAAGAATCATAGAATCAATTGATAATCTGAAGGCAGTGGGTCCTTGAGTGAGACGTGTGGCACAGAACAAGCCATGCCTCAGAAGCTTCTTGAGAAGTTTTTGACAGCCAATAAAGCCCTGCCCCTGACTTTTTTTTACAGAATAAGAGAACAACTGAAAGCACTTAAAATCACTTTTAAGTAATTAAGAAGAATCCATAGATAATTCATTGAACTAAAGCAATTTCTTTTTGCTTTCCCATTGCCCTATAGCTTGCATTGAAACAAGAGGGCTCATTGATTCTACATCAAGTTTAACTTGGTGCAACATCTTACAACCAATTTTCCCAGTTTAATGTTTGGGAATCTAGCAAGATGTAGCTCTGCTGCAGGAAGTCCAGTGGCAGAACATATTGAAAGATACCACACCAACTTTTGGTAAGTTTGGGGCTTCCCATGTTTGACAATGCATGCATGGAAGTCCTAGACTTGCTGCCATTAATCAGTGTTACTCTTCACTTAAAAATGAGGGAGTTTGAAATTGACAACAAAAGGAATTAGACACGTACTGGACTGTGTGCATATTAACTAGAGCTGAGACACATAATTCGTGATGACATTTTACGTTGTGTTTCCTCACAAAAGAATTGGCGAATATATTCATTGTTACTGGTGTACGCTTCACAAATAATTATTTTGAAATCTGAATTTTCTGAATATAAATTATAATTTCATGTTTTAGTAAACTTATTAAACCCTGTTCAAACAGAATATGTCACAAAATCATTACTTTCATTGCAGAAAGCACAAGACACTGGCTCTCATTAAAGATGGTCGAGTCATTGGAGGGATATGTTTTAGAATGTTTCCCACCCAAGGATTCACGGAAATTGTCTTTTGTGCTGTCACTTCCAATGAGCAGGTGAAGGTAAGAGAAAATTCCCTGGAGTGCATATCAGTGGTTTCTAATGATACGCAAAACTTAGCAGTGTTGCAGTTATGAAATGTACAGAGATGAACCTTCAAGGTTAAATAGAAAATTTGAGACAGAATTTGTCCTTATTCTAATTGCTTCTGAACTTATTTTTTGTCAAGCTCATGTTATCTTAAATGAGATAAGATTTCTTTATTAGTCACATGTACATCAAAACACACAGTGAAATGCATCTTTTGCATCGAGTGTTTTGGGGGCAGCTCTAGGTGATCTTGCAATTAATTCTTCATGAAGAATTTTCCCTAATTTATAGTCAGCATAAAAATATATAAATGTTTTTAAGCATTTAAGTCTTTTAAACTTATTTGTTGCCCTTTCATAATTTGTTTATAATCAAAAATAATCTCTGTGAGGTGTGTTGTATACTAAAATAGTGGAGTGTGATGAGCTTGGAAACCCCAGAAGAATGTGTTTCTTGAATGCCTACAGGTTTAACCACAAGATTTTTAAAAATATTTTTTGTTATGGTATTGCTAACAGGCAGTCTGATTGACATGCTAGAAACTTTTCTGGTGGAGTGCTTGTTTCACAAGTAGTAGAGGAGTGAGAGAGATTAATGGGCTCCAACTACAGGGGTAGGTGTGTAGTGGTTGGGGGGAGGGGTTTGGTATTTACTGGGTTAGTTTGTGGGACCTGAAGGAAATACTCCAGTGTTTCCTGGTCTATAAGCAGTGCTGTAAAGGCACTCAGATTATAGATTCACCCGTTCCTACTTCCTTTCAGGGGCTGGGCTTCCTCTGGTTTGCAAAACCCAGTGTCAACATGAGTCAAATAGATGGACTTTTTAAATAAAGGCAGACAGCATTATAAT
>JARFYF010000058.1:11483854-11498261 GCA_030265395.1 Rhina ancylostomus | reverse complement strand
CACATCCTTCCTATAATGAGGTGACCAGAACTGAACACAATACTCCAAGTGTGGTCTAACCAGAGTTCTATAGAACTACAACATTACTTGGTGGCTCTTGAACTCAGTACCCCGACTAATGAAGGCCAACACACCATACGCCTTCTTAACAACCCTATTGAACTGCACGGCAACCTTGAGGGATCTATGGACATGGACCCCAAGACTGCTAAGAGTCCTGCCATTAACCTTGCATTCTTCCTTCAAATTCGATCTTCCAAAGTGTATCACTTCACACTTAATCCGGGCTGAACTCCATCTGCCACTTTTCAGCCCAGGTCTGCATTCTATCAATGTCCTGTTGTAATCTACAGCAACCTTTTACACCAATACTGCTATGAGAATTTTTATATTTTGCTTTGGAAATGTTCCAGGCACCAGTCTAATGAAATATATAGATAAAGACTATAGATCTGGTGACATGAGTTCAAATCCCACAATGGCCACTGGGGAACTTAAATTCAAGGAATTAAATAAATCAAGAGATCCAATATAGTGACTATGAACTTACTACAGCTGTTGTAAAAAGCAGTTTGGTTCACTGGTGCTCTTCAGGGAAGGAAATATGCCAGCGTTACCTGGTCTAACATGTACGTTATTCCAAGCCCATCAATATGATTGCCTTTTAATACCCCTCTGAAGTGACCTAGCATGTCACTGAGTGACATTAAAAGGGCATGAAGTTTAGGCATCAGCCTTGCCAATGACACCCATATCACATGAATAAATTTAAACAAAAAACACACATTTCATTCACTGTATTAATATATGATTAGTGTAATGTGTGACAGATTCTCTTGTTTATTTGGAACAGCATTTTCAAGGGCATATTTAAGTATCTGTTTGAGGTTACCTGCTGAACTCCTCTTGCCATTTGATTATGGGAGTTAGTGGGTCTTTCGTTTTTACTGTCCGTTCCTTAAATGTTGTGATACAGAGAGAGAAGCTACTTGTCAGGAATGGAGAAGTGAAGGTTAACCCTTGAAGAACTTTTGATTCACACCAGTGAATGATGTCACAAGACTTACTCAAAATGTTGTTACGAAGTTTCTGAAGGAAAAATAGTGCTTGGCTGAATATGTTCTAATAATCTTTAAAGTTTCAAATTTCTCACCACAAGTTAAGAACATGCAGCACCTGAGTAATTTTTATATGCTTGATCAGTGGGATTGGACTTCTTTGTGCACTCCCAAAATGTCTGCAGGTATAAAGTACTCCATCTAAGTGAAGAAGAATACTTAACACAGAAGTTTCTGATTGTGACAGATGGTCACATCTACTGTTATGCAATATCCCTTAAGACTACTGTGATGAAGTACTTGGGTTAAACTTATCAAATTTACCCTGCCCTAAAACTCTTCCAAAGGAATTATTTTGTCCTTGTATTCTATCACACCATTGTTTGAATTGAAAGAGCTAATTCCCCTGTTAGTGGTGGAGACTATTCGTCCATTATCTCTTCATTGCTTGCAGGCAACGATTCCAGATGAAATGTTATTCTTGAAATTTAGTGTTGAGTTTTGCAGCAAAGTGCTTTCAGTGAATCCATTAGATTGATTCTTGCAATGAGAGTTGAATTAAATAGACCTCTTTTTTCACAAAGTGCTGGAAATACTCAGTAGACCAGGCAGTATCTATGGAGAGCGAAACAAGAGTTTCATTTTTGGATCAATGATCATTCTTTGAATTGAAATGCTACCTGTGCTTTTTGCTCCACAGAAGGTGCCTGCCCTGTAGAGCATTTCTAGCAGTTCATTTTATTTCCGGCTTGAGCTTTTGCATTTGAATTTTTTGCTTACCTTTTTGTGTTTGAAGGAATAAGGTAAAACTGAAATTTATTGGATTCTTAGAAGTGTTGTCAGATTGGATGATTGGTGACAGTTTTCCCCCTGCAGGAGAATCCAGAAGTAGGGGTCATAGAGTCAAGTGAGATTTAAGACTAGGAGATTAGGAGAAACATCTTCATTCAGAGATTGTACATCTTTGAAATTCTCTGTAGAAGCTCAGTAGACTTTTGGGCACAAAAGAAAAAAATAGGAATATTACATAGGGTAAGAAAGTTGAATTTGACCTAGAATTTCAGGCAGAGTCATATTGATGGTCAGAGCTGATTTGATGGACTTAATGTCATACTCCTGCTCCTATGTCTTTCTTCCTTCTGATGCTCCCAAAAATTCCCCAGTGTTGAGCAGTATTGGGAAAGCATTAATTCAGTAAGTTTGAATAAGTCAATGTTCACACCTTACTATATCAGTGGTACTGAAATATAAATATCTGTATGGTAACCAAAATGACAGACATTTATTTTACAGGTGCCTCTGGTGAATCAGCATTATGAAAACGAGTTTAAACCATTCCTAACTCCTAATTATAATGTGATTCCAATAAGTGGTGACACTGAGCTTAAGGAGCAATTTGCATACATCGTACGGATGAATGATGTCATCATCTGCACAGCACAGATCCTGCAAAATGCACTGATCAGCAAAGAAGAAGAAAAACACATAGAGTTAACAGGTAGTACAGCTTAATCCTCCAGCTGTGTACCCTCCAAAGTAGAAGCCACTGGGTTCATAATGTGTTGCATTGAAGAAAAAGTAGACCACTGTAAGAAGTATTCAGATAAGAAAGATGGGATAACTTGTTTGAATTAGCTTGGATACAAAGGATGATCAGTAACTAGTATTATCTATTTCTTTCTTTCTGGAAAGGGATTCAGGATTTAGTAATATGCTGAAAGAGGTAATTTTGAACAGGCTTACAATGGAAGGCATTGATAATGTGCATAACAGACAATTAAGTCATTGCCACCTCCTCCCCAACCTGGTTCCATCTACCCATCATTTCCTCCTCAGTTGGTTCCACCTATCACCAACCAAACTCTGTCCCAAGCCCCTGCACACTGCTGTATACTGGCCATCTTCCCAATTCCTCTCAGTCCAGATGCAAGGTCTCGACCAGAAACATCGACTTGCACCTTTTGCCTCCACTGATGCATAATTCTAGGATGCAGGGTGGTTGAAAGATTGTTAAAAGCATTGTGTGTGCCATTTCGACTATTGACCTTGGTTTGACTACCTTATACACTTGTACCTTGTATTCTGCACTTTATGTCCCATTTCTTCATGATTGCTGTCTTCTAGTCTTTAGGTCTATGTGCTATTATCAAAGGATTCCTAAGAAATATTAATGGGAGTCTCAGCAATCTTCTTAAGGGTTCTCATGGGTATACCACCAGATTCTGGAATACATTTTCCATACACAGGTTCCTGACGTTCGTCTAAATTCTCGTGATGTGATTGGTTTCACTGTGTTAATAACAGATCTGGTGTTTCTGCACAGATTTTGTTTTGACTGATTTCAGAGAGTTCATGAAAAGTAAAATCTTATTGAGTTTGAAGAAGGTCATACACAGAGGTGAAAGTTAGAGTGACTTTCAAATTTATGGATTTTCTTTAAGAAATAATTTCTCTTTTTTTCTGAATTCAGAGTTTTCCCTGCTGATAATTGATGAGTGTCATCACACTCAGAAGGATGGAGTGTATAATAAAATCATGACCCAGTACATTGAGGCGAAGCATAAGAAAGTGAGCAAATTACCACAAGTCCTTGGACTCACGGCATCACCTGGAACCAATGGTGCCAATACATTCGACAATGCAGTGAACCATATCTTACAGGTTAATACAGCTCAATGAACTCAGCCATCAACTGGCTCATGCGTACCTTCAATATTTTCTGTTTCAGGAAAAGTTTCTGTGTTTGGTCAGAGTTAACTCCATCCTCTTTCCAGAAGTGCTAACCAGTTGCCAAAAGTTGAGGGACTCAGTTTTAGCCCTGCTTATTTAGGGCCAGTGTGTGTTGGACTATGACTGCTGTTCAGGAATTACTGCCCATGCTGCCCAGATTGGCACACTTAGCTGGACCATATGTAGTTCCTTGGCGTCCACCTGTTAGGTTGGGGTCCAGGCAGCATAGTGCAGATGTCTTCAACACAGTCTGAAAGGTAGGGTTGGAACTTTGCCAATTCTGAATCCACAAATCATTTTAATATTTTGTAAGTATCTCCAACATTTCAAAACTATTAAGAGCAACATACAAAATGCTGGAGGAACTCAGCAGGTCAGTCAGCATCTCTGGAAGGGAATGGACAGTCGATGTTTCAGGTTGAGATCCTTCATCAGAAATCCTGATGAATGGTCTTGACCCAAAACGTCGACTCTCTTTTTCCCTCCACAGATGCTGCCTGACCCACTAAGTTCCTCCAGCTTTTTGTGTGTAGCTCCAGATTTCCAGCATCTGCATTCTCTGGTCAAAACTACTTATATTGAACTAAATAAATAAATACTTTAAAATAAAATATGAAAATTAATAAAACACAAAAATAATTAAAATATTAATCTGAAGCAAAATTTTTGCAAAGATTAAAATAAGGGAAAGTAATTTTTAAAAATGTGAATTACCTTTGCCTTTTTTTTCAAAATCACTGCCCTCATGAACCCCATTGAAATCACTGGTATCGAGAATCCTGAGCCAGATCCGAAGGGAAGTTTCCCAGAGTAACGTTGGGAAATCTCAACAAGATTGGGCTCTGCCACTGGACTCCCATAAGGAATTCAGTAGTTGGGTGAACTGATGGATTTGGCAGTCCAAATCCATCAATAGGTCCTCCACTTCCATGGATCTACATCACACGCCTGGAGGTTTGTTGTCTACTTGAGTGTGAAAGGTTGAATGCCACTGGGTCTGATCGGTGTTTCCTGTCTCAGGCAGCATACTTTGCCCCTTAAATTTTATGGATTTGAAGGTTTGGACCGAACAGTTTAAAATTTTTGGGCAGTTTCTTCATTGAGTAAATCCTCGATCAGAACACATTGGTGTTAACAGCTTGAAATGTAATTAGGTTGGTAGACCAATCATGAAAACATTTGACATAGAAACACATATATACGGCAATGAAATCTTGAACATGTCTGCTGTAATTTAAAGCCGTAGATGAGTTGGTCCCAGCTTTGAATCCAGAAACATTTACAAATATTGACTCCTTAATTATAATTAAAGCTTCATTGCAAAACTTTATGTTATATTTTCAGCCAAAATATAATAAATTCTAATGTAAAAATCCATCTTGCCCATATGTTCACCTTCCATTTCATTGACATTATGCACAATGCAGGTCTTCTGAAACCAGTGAAATCACAGTTCAAAAACAGAACAGCATCCAAGTTAATAAGGATTTTCACTTCATAAACCAAGTAGCAGAGAGTAATTTCAAAGGCCACAATCTAATCTTACAGTTCAAATAATAGTTATAGACTGAATAATCCTTTTAATAAATTCTGTCTCACTTGGGTTATAGTAATTAGCTGAAGCTCATTAGGTCATACTTTAAAAAGAAGACTGCTTTGAAATGGTTCACGTGGAGGTCAATGAGACTAAATGTAGAACGAGCCTGTACTATTATATAATACCCTAGGCTGGGTCTACTTGACTTCTCAATAAATAAAGTGTACCTTCTGCCTCCTTCAGGGGCTTTTGAAATTCAGATTCAAAGTTAATCCACAATGGAAATAAAACTCAGATTTATCTGGTTTTGACACTTTCACATTCCAATTATGTAGCCTTTAATGTATTAAGAATGGGCACAGGACATTTGAGATTCCAAATATTGCTGACTTCCACATTTGGCTTCTGCTAGAGTGACTGGGTCAGGGCCACCTTGCCAAGTACTGAAGGAATAGAGGGAACTAATTTTAATATGCAGAGACAGAAAGATAAAATTAATTTTGGAGTGTTGTCATGCTTAATATTAACTACTTTGTTCAGCTCCTACATTATCTTTTGATGCATAGTATTTGTTTACTGTTTATCACAGATATGCGCCAATATGGATGCTCAGATGATTATGTCCTCTACAAAGTGTAAACAACAATTGGATGAGGTAGTCCCTCAGCCTATGAAAAGATATGATATTACTGAAGAAAGAAAAAAGGTACAGAAAAATTTAAGAATATAAGAACCATGTAATTATCACATCCAAAGCATATTATCTAGTCTACACTACTAACACTCTTGTGCAATGTCATAGAGTCTAAGATGGCATGGAAACAGGCCCTTCAGCCCAAACCATCCATGCCTACTAAACTAGTTCCGTTTGCCTGCATTTGTCCCATATCCTCTAAATCTCTCCTATCTATGTACTTATCCAAATATCTTTTCAATGTCATTACTGTACCTGCCTCAACCACTTTCTCGGGCAGCTGTTTCCATATACACACCACCCTCTGTCATAGAAATTGCCCCTCAAGTCTTTTTTAAATCTTTCACCTGTCAAATTAAACCTATGCCCTCTAGTTCCCTTTCCCTGGGAGAAAGATGCATTCACCCTATCTATGCCCCTTATGATTTTTCACACCTCATTTACGCCACCCCTCAATCTCCTACACTACATTGAATAATGTTTTAGCCTGCCCAACCTCTCCCTATAACTAAGGGCCTCAAGTCTTGGAAGCATCCTCGTAAATCACTGCATTCTCTCCAGTTTTTCCTATAAAAGAGCGACCAAAACTGTAGACAATACTCAAATTGCAGTCTCACCAACCTCTTGTACAACTGTGACACAACATCCCAACTCCTGCACTTAATGCTCTAACTGATGAAGGCCAGTGTGTCAAATGCCACCTTCACCAAAACAAAACAAACCTTCTTTAGTGCATTGAACATTAGAAATAGAAGCAGGAATAGGCATTTGTCCCCTTGTGCTTACACCACCATTCAGAAAGTCATGGCTGATCATTTACCTTGGCACCACTGGATTCATTCTTGATTCACTGGATTGCCCTCTCCATGATTTAATAAGCAATGACTCTGTAACTTTGGACATGCTGGCACATGGAATTATTGACTGCAACCTTGGCTCAGAACTTGCTGCCAGAGCAAGGTGTCAAACTGTGCAGTTAGTGTGTACTTGCCTTTCATGGATCCACTATGGTCAATGCAATCCCAAGCTAGCCTGAGGGTCAAAGCTGAGGCCCCCAGTAATACTGTCACATGAAGTGCTCTGCCCAAAAAACAAGACAAAAAAATTTTGTCTGGATCTTGCCCCCTGATTTAGCCAGCTGTTGAACTATCAAAAATGTTTCACAATATCTCTGATGCAGTTACAAAGACAATTACTAGATAATTCAAATTTTTTGAATTGATTGTTTAGTAAAATGTTTGTTATTATTTAAAAGGATTGTTTTTAAGTGCATTAATTCTTGCTTAATTTTCAAATTGTTAGTTGTTTTTATCTTGTTTGGTTTTTAAATGTTTTTGAAAGTTTTTGAATATTTCTGACTTCTCTGTATCCCTCTTCATGACTGGGCTTTGGAGCATCTTCAGTGGGCAGATTTCCCTACTGGGTGCTGTGGGATTGCCAGAAGTTCTTGCTCCATCTCCGGACTCCCGTGTGGAGTCTAGTGTCAGAGCATAATCACAAAATTGCAGGCAAAGTCCAGCCATTGTGATTAGATTCAGTCCAGTCCTTAACTGACTGTATCCTGAAATAATTTTCTGAATAAATTTAAACATAAATCTAGTTTACATACTCCAGAATGCTGGAAATAACTCCATCTCTGGACTTGCTCTTTGCTTTGAATGCAAAGCTTTGGGCATGAGTGATCTATTGGACTGTTCAGGAAAAATTACACAAAACCACTAGCTCCACTTCTCCTCGCACCCCCGGACTTTCTTGTAGTTCAAATGCCTGTCGTTCTCCACCTGGATTACAAACAGATTTTAAAAAAATGTTTTGCAGCTATTTCTAATGTATTTTCACTTTCTCTCTGAACTTATTTGCAGGACCCTTTTGGGGACAAAATTAAAATGATGATGACAAGCATTCACTCCCACCTAGATGATTCTTCACTCACAAGGAATTTCGGGTCACAGATTTATGAACAAGATGTGGTAGAGCTGGAAAAAGTAGGTGAGGAGATAATGTTTACTGGTTGGTTTCTTATGATCTAAAATAAGTAATTTCCATCAGCTTAGAAGGTAAGCAAGATAAAACATTCCCTACATCCCGATGGTTTAGTTTTAATCAGGAAATTTGAACATCAAATAGCACCACTGGGAAACGGAGAGAGCAATATGTTTTACTGCTGATGAGCTCCTTAAGGTTCCTTTATTTTGGACTAATCCAAATTCAGTGGACAGAATTGCTGCCTTATTATTTGAGGAGAAATGCTGATGGTCTGGGGTTGTTTCCTTTGGAGGAAAGGAGGCTAACAAGAAATTTAGTCAAGGTGTGGCATATGATGAGAAGCCTACACAGATTGAACAGGTATGATCTATTTCCATTAGCAAAGAGGCAAGTCACTAAAGGACTTGGAATTAAGGTGGATTGATTAGAGGGGAAGTGATATTCTTTTAATTAAAAGAGTGCTGGGGATTTGGAACACTTTGCCTCTTTGCTGCAAACAAAAATCCTCATTATATTTAAAAATGACTGGACGAGCATGTGAAATAGTGTAGTTTACAGGGTGAAAAAGCTGAAAGCTGGCATTAGCTTAAATAGCTCTTTCTTGGCTGGCATGAATGAGATGGATCGAACATCCTCCTGTACTGTAAAATTCCATGATTCCATAATGAACTGGCATTCTTGTGATCACCAGTCAGTAATTTAGCATGAAAACTGTCTGTTTGCTCTTGGAAGTTATTGAACATCCAGTCTTGAGCGTCTAATTTTTTTTTCTGTGCCAGGTGCCATCGAATCCAATAGAGTAAAGCGTGTCTGCGCACTCCACCTTTGGAAGTACAATGACTCCCTTCTGATCAATGACACGGTGCAGATGCTTGATGCATATTGCTACCTGGAGGAATTCTATGGAAATGAAGAAAAGATGAAAGCTATTCTGGATCAGACTGATCGATTCCTGTTTAAGCTGTTTAATGGTAAGCATGCCTTAAGACTTGCTAAATCATTTTGGCTGATTTGCAGTCTGGCACTACAACTCACCAAAATAAAACATAACGTAGATCTGTGTTGTGGCTTTCTAAATGAGTTGAAGCTTGTAGAAAGGATTAACGCAGGGAAGATGCCCACACATCTCCACAACTGCACTTGAGAAGAGGTGAATATCTGGTGTAGGTATTTGGCATTTGACTGTATAAACTGAGGAGGTTTGAGGGCTGAGATGAAACCTGTGTTTGAGCAGTGAAAGGTGCTGTCGGATCCAGTTATTTTTGAATCCGCAGGTTCTTCCAGGAGTCCAAGATTGAGTTGAAAACAACTTGGTGTTTCACAAAGTTTTACTGGAAAAGTTTAAAACAAAGTAACAGTCACAGAGCACATGGCACTAGTTTTACTACTGGGAGATGAGCCAAGGCAAAAGGAACTAAAAATGAGCTGAGACAAAAGGAACTAAAAATGAGCTAAGGCTAGGGGGGAAGAGAACAAGAGAGAGACAGGCAAAAGAGAGAACAAGATAAGCAAGAGAGTGATTAACAAAGAATGACACCTTTTTATACCTGAGATAAGAGGTACTTAGTTAACAATAGTCCATTCAGAAAACTTATTAGATACCTGTGGCAAAACCAACCAATGTGAAAACATGTATTCAACTGATGGATGAACCAATAAGCTAAGAAGCGGCCATTCCTTGTGCAGTCACTTGAGGTGTATTAAACACTATACATGTTAAAAAAAACTACTTAAAACAGTCGAATCCAACAGTGCATATTAGGATAAAGCACAAGTCTGGGATATGGAAAGTTCTGAAGTAATTTGAAAGTAAAAGTAAGAATTTTGAACTCAAAATAATGGCCTTATGAAACATTAGGGCCTATACAGCAAGGGGATGTTGGGGACACAGATTACTGCTGGTATGTCTGCTGGGTACAATGTCATGGATAAATTGAATATGTAACATTCTGATTCAGGGAAGCCTCACACACCCTGGAAAGGGTGGAGGAAGAAAATTTCTGCTCATGGTTGCTATCCAATGAGAGCTACCGGAAGTGTTTGGACATCTGGTGAGCAGAGTCAGGTTCAGTTATAATCTACTGACCATCAAGTACCTTCACTGTGCCTATTGTCAAGCTTGTATATTAAAGAATAGTCACTGGATTGGTGGATTAATTTAGGAATACTTTCACTTTTGGAGAGGAAATGGGAACAGAACTTTACAACAGAAAGACCATTATGTGATATCAACCCTCATCATAAAAATTATAGCAGATTGTTGATAATTTTGTGCAATCCATTTAGTTACGGATGGCTCTAATGTTACTTCCATTCACAAACTGTCTGGTTCACCCACCAGATAACAAAGAACAGCTGCTCTCACTTGCGTGCAATAAAGATTATGAAAATCCAAAACTGGACACATTGGAGAACAGACTCCTGGAGCAGTTCAAGGTCCCAAACTCCAAAGGAATTATCTTCACAAAGACGCGGCAGAGCGCACATGCTTTGTTTGGCTGGATTACGAATAGCACAAGGTTGATGGCAGCTGAAATCAAAGCAAAATGTTTAACAGGGGCTGGCGCCAGCAGCCAAACAAAGCACATGACTCAGGTGAGCTGGAGAATATCACTTATGCAGTGCAGTTGGTTCGTCCTGCTATGAATGCTAAGTATGGGCAACCAATTTGGTGTGTTGGTGGAGGAAGTCCATATCGTAGCAGTTAGAGTAACACTTTACAGCACCAGTGACCTGGGTTCAATTCCAGCTGCTGTCTATAAGGAGTTTGTATGTTCACTCTGTGTCTACGTGGGTTTCCTCCGGGTGCTCCGGTTTCCTCCTACATTCAAAGGACGTACGAGTCAGGAAGTTGCGGACATGCTATGTTGGCACCGGAAACATTGCGACACTTGGTTGACCCCAGAACACTCTACGCAAAAGATGCATTTCACTGTGTGTTTTGATATACATGTGACTAATAAAAATATTTTATCTTAACTTTAATGATTCTATTACAACTGATTACACAAAGTAATGGGGCAGAATACAGGAAGATGGACATTACCCCCAGCTCTTTGTAGAACAGGTAGCTCTTTGTTCAATGGTGTTGAACAGAGAGGCCTGGGTACATGTGTTGAACAGAGAGGCCTGGGTACATAGTGGCAACTCAGGTAGACAATGTGGTGAAGAAGGCATATGACATGCTTGGGTTCATTGGTACTGAGTACAAGAGTTGGGTCATGTAACAGTTGTACAAAATGTTGGTTAGACTGCATTTGGAGTGCTGTGTGCAGTTCTGATCACTATGCTATAGGAAGAATATGAATAAGCTCGAGAGGGTGCAGAAAATATTCACAAAGATATTGTCTGGATTGGCAGGCTTGAGTTACAAGGAGAGACTGTTTTCCCTGGAGTGAAGGAGGCTGAGGGGTGACCTTTTAGAAGTTGATAAAATTATGAGGTACACAGATAGGGTAGAGAGTCACAGCCTTTTTCCCAGGGAAGGGGCCTCTAAAACTAGAGGGCAGAGATTTAAGATGAGAGGGGAGAGACAGAAAGGACATCAGAGGAGTGAGTTTTTTTACACAGAGGATAGTGAATATGTGGAACGAGCTGGCAGAGGAGGTGGTGGAGACTGGTACAATTGTATTGTTTAACAAAATATTTGGATAGAAAAGGTAGAAAGGAATATGGATCTAATGCAGGCAAATGGGATTAGCACAGGTATGCATCTTGTTCAGCATGGATGGCATGGTTCGAAGGGCCTATTTCCCTGCTATATTATGATGAATTTATGAATCTAGCACCACCTTTGGTCCTGTTCTGTCCTTCACCTCAGGGATTTCATTCTGTCTTTGACTCCATCTGGTGTCCACAAAGACCATAATATCAATTGCCTCAGGCCAATCGATGAAACTCTAGCTCATACAACATACGTTTACATTTTTTTTCTTATTCTTTTCTGCATATTCTGATAGGCACGTCTTAAAATAAGCTGCATTGAGAGTGGGTAGAGGTTCCAGGTATGGTGCTAGTGTCTCCCTTATGGTGCTGTTTTCCTGGAGCCACTCACTTCAGCTCATCCCTGGCTCTGTTACTACATTTTTGCTTTTGAATCTGAAGGGCCCAAGTTTGAGTCTGACCCTAGGAATACATGCAGAAGTCTAAGATAACATTTCAATGCAGTACTGAGGGAATGCTACACATTCAGATGAGAGAATCAATCAATCAAATGACATAGTTCTGTACCAAATACGGACTGTGTGACCACTTTGCAGAACGCTTCTGTTTGGTTAGCGTGGGTGTCTCTCACGTTAATTCTCCATCCTACCTCCACTCTAACTTCACTGAAGCTAGTACAGAAGTTGAACATGAGGAAAGGTGCCTTGAATTGACATGGTAATCATTAACAAACCAGATGATCCTGGCTTAGCTACATCAGACCAGGTTGATCTGTTGTTGGAGATGTCCACACATACAAACTTTCATGCAGAATTTACTAGTTAAACTCAAGGAACTATTACTGATTTTTCACTGAGTGACACCAAATGTAGCAACCCTGTGATAATATAAATATTCAGTCCAGAATCAAACCAAATTTCTTCACTGCTTTAATGCCTATGCACCGTACACTATAATCATTTACCCATTGCATTTCTGTGAGCTCTGTTCAACTTTTCTTCAAACTATTAATTTGAAGCACTGTGATTTTATTTTAACCTGACTGGTGGTCACAAGGAAGTAATCTTCCTGAATACATCAGAGGGAAGATAACAGAACCCATACACAGGGTGCTGGCACTCTCTTCATTAGTCATCAACTGATGTTGTTGCAGTGCAAGCAACTTCCTGCTGTATGTGCGAAGAACAGGTTATCGTCTCTTTAAAATGTGAGACAGAACACAAAGCTAAAGAAATAGCCCCACAGAGCCACTAATATGTTCTACAACAAGGCTAATCTGCAGAAACAATAATGCTTCATAATGTCTTAGAGAAAGGTAAATGCGTGACCGTGGTGGTAACAGAGAGAGCTTAGCTGATTTTCCACCTCTTGCCTCTTTCTGCCTGATCCAGTTTTTAGAAGATCCTTTCTATAGGAAAGTGAGGGAACACCTAAAATCAATTGTAAAACCATTTAGAATTTACTATGATAAAACCTAAAATCTCAAGTCTGATAGTTCAAAAAGGAGGAAGAGCGAATCTGAGGAAAGAAATGTGTTCATTATAAAGATAGAAAATGCAGGAAATACTCGGGAGATCAGGGCACATCTGTGAGAAGAGAAACAGAGCTGACATCTCATGATGTTGGACTGAGCCTAATTTGTGGTGTGATAAATTGCTGTGTCAGAAAGAGTCAAAATTGCAGGAGGCGAAAGTTATGGAGATTGTTGGTGTCAGAGAGGCTACTAAGGGACAGGTTGAAACTGAGATATAAAGGGACTGAGGGTAAGTAAAGGAGAATGAGATGGATAATTTCAAGTGCCACCTGAAAAGCACTCACCTGGGTCTCTGTGAATTCACCACTCTGCTTATCCATTAAAAATCACTAAGATCTAGATTTTCTTGTTTACCCCCAGAGTTGTCATGAAACAGAATAGATGGAGAAATGAGGGTTCAAAGCAATTTCAGAACTGGAAAGGGGAGAGATCATAACCCATGCCAAAACAATCACATTCTATCAGTGGTCATGCATTGCTCTGATTGCAAGATCCAGGAATTCAACTCTTTAAGGAACTTTTCAAACAGTGTAGGGATAGGCAGTGATAGAAAGGTAGGCAAGTAGGAATTTCATGGAAAATAGGTAGGAAAATAGGAAATAGGCAAAAATGAATCAGCCATTTGATTGAAAGAAAGTAAATGTTGCTGGTGTAGGAGGCAATATATTGGCAAAGGTAGAAATTTGGCTGTCTATGTGGCATAAATACAGTAAATCTTTTTCTGGTAAGCAATGGTGGGATGCTGCAGGGATAGGTGATGGGACTTCAACATTTTACAATTTAAATAAATGAGTTGGATGAAGGAACCAAATCTGCTGATGAGAAAAAGGTAGAGAACATGAGGACTCTGGAGAGGGTCATAGATAGGTTAAGTGAATTAGAGAAAGATCTGGTAAGTAGAGTGTAATGTGGAAAACTGTGACATTGTCCATTTTGGCAGGGAAAATAAAAATACTATGCAAATGATCTAAGAAATTGCAGATGCAGAGGGATCTGGGTGTCCTAATGCATGATTTGCAAAAGGCTAGTATGCAGATATGTCAAGAAGTTAGGAAAGCTGGCAATGTCGTTTACTGCTAGGGAAACTGAATGCAAAAGTAGGGAGGGTCAGCTTCAGTTACATAGGGCATCAGTGAGACCACATCTGGAGTATCAGGTACAGTATTACTCTCATTATTTAAAGAGGAATCTTAATGCATTGGAAG